>JAFMSR010000013.1:4328098-4338269 GCA_022818135.1 Saxidomus purpurata | reverse complement strand
CCGTGTTTGCGTGAAAAAGCGTGTTGCACGCGTGTCGGACACGATCGTGTTGCACGGTTTGTTACTGCGCATGCCCAGCGTGCAGCGTGTAGAACCGTGCAATTGCCAGTGCGCATGCCCAGCGTGCAGCGCATAGGAAACCGTGCAATTGCTAGTGCGCATGCCCAACGTGTAGTCGCTAAACGTGAAACGTGAAAGCGCATTTATCATTGGGCCACATGTCTTGCTCTGGATAACACCTAGTCAATTCCAGCATATTTCAATCAATCACCTGCATTTTTCGCCAATAGTCGTACTTTTCCTATCATCCAATTAACCTCGCCGATGCTAAAGGAAGTCGGTAATCGGCATGTTTAGATTTTATCCAATGAAGTATGGAAAATAGCCAATTTTATTAAAATGTAAATATTAAATATATATGAAATGGGTCACACTGAAAAGCCAAATTAATTAGTCTTGTCGTTCCCACTACTGGCATGAGACCAGTTTCGAACTACCCGTTTTTGGTTGGCCATCGCCACAAAAAATAATTAAGCCGCGGTAAAAATATTTTAGCTCCGGCATAAATATTTAAGCTCCAGCATAAATATGATTTAAGCCGCGGTTAAAATATTTCAGCTCCGATAAAAGTGCGATTTTTGCCGCGGCTTAAATCATATTTATGCCGGAGCTTAAATATTTATGCCGCGGCTAAAAATCATATTTATGCCGGGCTTAAATATTTTTACCGGGGCTTAAATATTTTTGGCGATGGGCAACCATAAACGTAGTTGGGATAAAATAGTTCGACTTAGTATGTCGTTGTAACGGGGAGGAGGAGTTACTAAGTGGTGGGCATGACATCAATAAAAGAGAAGTTAATGTTACTTTTGCAATTTTTTGTTTAGTGGCTTGACTCCAGCAGGAGCCCATATTTTTATTTTTGAATGACATTAATTTTTGATATTTTTCATTCTTTCGCACAATACTTTAATAGGACTCCAGTACTGGCAAACTTATATTTTATATTCCGATGATAAACATCGGTGGTGTAGAGGTTAAGGTGTCACCCACTCATCCCAGAGGTTGCGGGTTCGAGCCCAATTTCGGTCACAACCGTACCTCCTCATATGACACCAGTACTGGTTTTTCCAGGAAGCGGACTCAAGAGTGACTCGATAAGCTGCAAACTTTCTTCACAATCGAGCTAAAATAAATTAGTATAACTTAACTAAACTGTAATGATCCAAACCGTTGTATCTATTTTAAAGTATGTACGTAATTAGAGTTTTATCGTTGGTACTGGATAATCCATATGACCAACGCCCCCAGAAGATGTTAGTTATTTTCAGTTTTCGGAGGATAGTGCAAGATACAGAAAGCATCCCAATTCCAGAGACACTAGGTTCTTTTACATGCCAGGTGTATTGCGCCTATACATAATGGGACCTCGGTTTTAAGTAGCATCTGAAAGACTGTTTCGGTAGTAATTTTAGTTGGTCAGCCCCAGGAATCAAACCCACAACCCTGAGATTACAAGTTTCATGCTCTACTATTGAGCTAACCAGGCTTACGTTTCTATTAGCCTTTAAAATTCCCAATTTCAATCGTTACGGTGAATTAATTAAATATATGTAGCTATAATGTCCTCCTGCAACGGATTAAGGAGTAACATGTTTTGATAATAGAATACACTGTGTGCATAACTGACAGGTCAGCCCTTTTTTTAACAAGGACAATTTAAAGTACCAGCTGAACCAAAAACATATCTGCGGGCCGAGCTCGGGGCTGCAGCCCTAAAGCCCAGTCCTGAATCCGCGGTTAGGTTTCCTATACGACCACATCCCCTGACGATGGTTAGTTATTTTAGGTTTCGGAGGATCACAATTCTTATACATGCCAGGTGTATAGCACTCATACATGGGACCTTGGTTTTTAAGTTTTATCCGGACGACTGTTAGTAATTTTAGTTGGTCAGCAACATGAATCAAACCTGCAACCCGGAGATTACAAGTCTCATTCACTACTGATTGAGCTAACAGGGCTAACTTTTGACACTTTTTCAATGGCTATGTCCATCTAAATTTTTTTTGACTATTTTATTGTCTTTAATTCTTTGAGTACACAGTTTACACATCTGACAGGTTACTCCTCAGTCCTGAAGGCAACATATACATGTACTCATAAAATGTGCTGTATACCAATCACTTGGGTAATAATCAAACCTCTTCTATGTCAAAGGTTGTAAGAATATAGCGGCTTTATCAGGATAATCCGGTAAACTTGTACCTAAGTGATTCCAATTATGTTGCAACAATATACAGGTAGTTTGTAAAACAGGGCCGGGCTAATGTGTACCACAGTTCAAAATTCCTGTACCGCGAGTAAAATGAACTACTCATTTTACACATTGTTAATTTAATTTAGATTGACACGTCTCGACAAAAATAGCACATTACATTGTAATTTATTAAGGTCGCTGCCACTAAAAACAAAAATAATATCAAACAGGGAATGCCACGTACCAAAAACGCAGCCTCCCCAAAACGAGCCCCACAGCACCCAGAAGTGCACACCACCAACACACACACACACAAGTCTTGTCGGCCAGTCTTGTGTATAAAAAAATGCCGCCTGGTTATATAAAAGAGTTTGAATTTTGTTTAAAGCAATTAAAACAATTATTGCTTTATATAATAAGTCACCTGTGCAATAAAAGAATAAGGAAACTGTCTGAACTAATTGCTGTTAGTTTCCTTAATGTACAGTGATAGCCATTAGTGAAATGCGTCAAAAGTTTGCCGGTTTCATGTCATAGCTTACACTTTAAAATGCAATTTTTTATGAGATTAACCAACATTAAGGATCTTGTGATGAATGTTGTAAGGTATTCACTGTCGGCATTATCAAGTGCATAAATCTCTACTTACAACATGCCAATTTTCATCCTATCTTAATTTCAGGAAAGAAAGATATTAGTCCAACATGATGATTGATCCAATCAGAAACTGCGAGTCACTTTCCCAGTGCTCAGATGTACTAGCTATTGTCCATAGTGCCACAGTCAGCAGATTTGTCAAGAAAACAAGTGATCAAATTTGTGTCAGGCACTGTCTGAATAACTTTATATTAAAAGCCTTGATCAAATAAAGATTAGAAAGTTCAGTGTTAAAATTTAGAAATCTACTGTGAAAGAGAAAGTAATGTTTGAGTGGTTGCTGAAAAATCCTTTGGTCATAGAACAAAGACTTCCAATGCACAACATATTTCTTAAATAATTTACAACTGTGCAGATGTATGGACTACTCATTTTATATGCACTTTGCAGCATTCTCATGTTTTTCGCGCACTTATTGTAATCGAAAGCAGGATATACAGATAAACTGCAGTGTATATCATAAGTACATGTATATATTATGAATACTACCTGGATTTTTTAATCATTTTGTGAATGTTGCCACTTGCCAGTCCTGAGACGTTCCTTTTGAAAGCAGGCTGGCAGAGCAGGTAGGAGTTTGGAAAGAGTTGACCATTCCCTGCTTATAGTAAAAGAGCACAATTCTGACCATGAGCTGAAAACTACACAGTGACACTGAATACAACAAGAGTTTAGCCATGCAGTTTTCCTAGAAAACAATCACAGTATATATTTTGATGTATTTTGTGCTGTAGTATTTGTGTGCGACTGGGTGGCAGAAGACCATAGATCAATCTAGTTAGTCATGTTCAGGCAAATTTTGCATTAGTTGCGTGGCGGACTCAGACAATGAATAAGATGGAGTTAGATAGAGACTACAGCTTTGGAGCATTGAATATAATTTACTGAAATAGAGAAGCTGCCTAATAAATATTTCTAGTTTGAGTGAGGAAATATGAAACATCTCATGATTAAAATGATGATGAAAAGAATATTCTATCGGCGTGAGTGCTGGTCAGAACACAGGGGAACAGTCATCATGAGTAGATGATATAGATTTCAAGAACTTGTTCCACAATCAGAGTGAATTAAATAAGTTTTAACTAAATGATGTTCTTAGTCCTGCTTCATTTAATTGAGTGTACACTTCATATTTCAAAATACAACTGTAGATTTATCAGTGCATTCATTGCAAATGGTAGTCTTCTTTAAAATTTACAAAATGTCTATTACATAAAGTTAGTAAGAGACAAGATCATGGCTATTTTCCTTTTCTTTTACCCATTAGGGCATAGAAAACACATTAATAGGCATGGACCGCCACCACCATTCAATCACAAACTGCCACCTCTAAGCACCATAGTGTACAAAGGAATGAATTGGATAATACAGTGGGATATTTTCTAAGTGCCTAGCCTCAAAAGATGTGCAGGGGGGATATGCCCTATCTCTGGATTAAGGTTTTTGCAGTGGAAAATATCACCTCAAATCCATTAGTGTGATGTTAATAAAAATATTTAGAAAACAAGTCGTTAGAGCTGTCATTTGAAAGTAACAAATGCCCAAAAAGTTGTGTCTCACAGTCTGTGACCTGAACTATCAAGATGTTGACCAAACTTTTAATGTGCCTTTCAAAGTTCCTTCGGGAGCATTGAAAATCACCATAACCTGTCAGAGTTGTAACTTGTTTTAGTTATTTTGAAAATAACTTGTACAAGTTATATTTATCTTTTACTCATCACTCACTAAAATAACTTCTGTCACGACAAAACCTTCTGAAGTAGGACATTCGTCAGGTCATCTCTAAGACAAGTTTGCCAATAAATCCATTATGTCTAACTGAAGTCATTACTGTCAGCTATAAAGAAAGAACTTGCATTTCTCTCTCTTATCTAAAGGTATTTGTAGATGTAATCTGCTTGTAATGAACAAATTCAGGAAAAACTGAAATGTTGAATTGTGACAAGTTACAACTTACACCCCTGGCTGGTAACAAAAAAATTATTTGAGCTCTTCAGAGGGTTTACTTCCTTTTACACTGAAAACCAACAGTAAAATTAATACTGTGCCGTACTGTACAGACCAAATTTTGATAATGGCTTGCCGTGAACTGCAAAAGTAAAATAAACCGCAGTGTATCGTGAACCGCGATGAATCATAACACCTCTAATACTGACAAAGTTACATCAAGATCCAATATAAAAATGCAACCAGTATTTCATACACAAGGTTTGACCCTGTGATCTAGTTTTTGACCCAAGAAGATCCATATTCAAACATGACCTACATTTTATTAAAGGTGGATAATCAGATTTTGACCATGTAACAGATTTGTTTGAAACTCATTTATGTTCTCTTAGCGCTTAATTCAAGAAAGATTTTCACTGGAGGATTTTTAAAACAAAATTTTTCCTATCCTGGTTGCCCAACCAAGATAGAGTTATTTTATCATAAGTACAAATTTGATACACATACTTTGCCTAAGGAAAGATATAAATATAAAACCTATTGTATTATATTTGTAAAATATTTGCATTAACAATTATATATGCCTTGTGGTTCTATGATACAAAAGCTAAAGTTATAAAAACGGATTGGTCAACCACCCCAAAACACCAAAACACACACACACGCATATGTTTAAGTTCCAGCATAATCAATGTCGCTCTGTTAACAGGAAATGTCTACTTTGCAGTCAAACATGGCATTTTGAATATATTTGGAAAACCGGGATATTGGACCAAAAAACGGATAGTTTCACGTGGCAAATGGAGATTGTGTAGAACTTGCGAACAACTTTTGGTATATTGTTTCGAAATTTTATGCAACGGGTTGTCTCAGCACTTCTACTGGTAACTTCATTCTCCGAATTTTTAAGTTCTTCATTAAACAAATTTAAAGAAAATTTACAGGACTCAAACTCACATTTTTGTTGATTTTTCACAACCCACCTCGGCAGTTCGCGCCCCAAAGTTTACTTTCGTCACATTTGATGGTGGTTAAAAGAGTTCACCACCCGTGTAAGTAGTCTATTAGCCTCACACTTTAATTAACTTTAAGTACATCTTTAAAATAGCTAAATATGAAACCCAGTCTTATTTTTAGAACCTATAATACTCTGAAACTTAAGAAGGCTTTACAAAATATTAAGTGTTCTCTAACCATTTTTGATCCAAAGGTTTGAACTACTTTTTGCACCATTACAATTTTATGAATTGAAGCGCAGTGAACGAAATACGACCTTTTGATCTGGTGATCGCCGATCTAAAGATAGACTGCATGTTGATAACTTTCCTTGAAACCATGTGAATGTATACATGTATACGCTGTTTATCTTTTTGAAAACAATTGATTTTGTTATAACTGGCTGATATTGGAGTGAGGGAGATACTTTATAAAGTTCGTATTGCTAGTTGCTCTATAATTGCAGAATAAGTTATGTTTACACAGTCGCTGATATGTAAACGCGAGATGTATGCATTGTTGGATTAATCGATTATTATATAATAAGTGTACATGACGGCCTGATGGCGTAGTAAATATGATCTGAATTTTGCCTTCATTATTATTACAATTATTTACAGCATTAACAAGCATATAAGGCGACGAAAATGTGTTTTCACCCATTTTTAAGCCAAGATCGCAAACACGGTCCAAAACGCGTTTCAGCTAAAGACGATCTACTTTGCAGGCAAAAGGGGAAGCCTACGGCTGTTCAAACTGTCAGGGTTCGAAACAGTCGTTTTCAAAATTGCCTTACAAAATCAAAGAGTCACGTGACTCCTTGTCACCTAGATATTTAGTTTTAGTCGTAACGTTGATCATTAGATGTAGGCAGAGCTTAAGCCATAAGGCGTGCCTTCCAATGTTCATTCCCCAGTCCCTTAAGATTTAGCCTTTCCGAACGAATAATGCCGTGTGCCTTAGGAAAACAAGCTTAATATCAAATAGTATGTTACTAGAAATATTGACCGTTTTTCGCTGGTCAAGAAAGTATAATTACTCTACACTCATAAGTAACATTAGTTGGGACAAAATATTATGTTGTTAGGTATTTTCGTACTAAAATTATAAAACCATTTATAAAATGATGAAAACGCAAAAGTATTTTATTGACCTATTAATTTCATTTGCGGTTGAAAGAGGTTTTGTTTTATAAGACCATCTCTAGAGACGATACGTAGTATGGACAGGAGGACATGTCACTTCTTACTCGAATGTTTATTAGATCATCACCAAAACACTTCATAGTATTTATGGATATAAAATATGTAAGCTTGGAATATTCTTCTCACCCTGTCACGTATGGCGACCTCTTACTGCATAAAGAAAACACTTGACAGGAATTTTTACTATGAAATCTAGTACCCACCCTTTTCATATACTCAAACGCGCACCGATCATCTTTTTTTAAAGATAGTTCTTGTTACCAGATATAATTTTGCAAATACTTAATTTTGTGGCCAAACAAATGATATGCATATTTATTTAAAAAACATTTTTCTTAAACACCATATGGAAAGGGAAACGATAATTTTCTATAAAAAGGAGGACTATGTGTTTGCTATTCTGTTGTGCCAAATTAAATGTGATCATGTTACAAACAAACGGTCACTAAAAAATGATCGATTTTTTACAGCAAGCAAGGATAAAAACAACAAAATTTCTGACTGTTTCGTGTTCGTTCTTAGTACCCATGGTGGTGAGAAAAGACACGTCGAAGGAAAAAATGTTTCACCAGGGGCAGATATATGGAGAAACGTAGTCTATGGAGAGGACAGGAATTTCCTTCTTGTCGATGATATCATAGACTATTTCACCGACAAGAAAGCTGTAGGACTTGTTGATAAACCGAAACTGTTTTTCCTTCAGGTAAAATGATTAAGACGTTAAGCGTTGCTATATATAATCCGGTACAATTAAGTTTCTGTTTATACTAGTTCATACCGTAGGACTTCGCAGTCAGGACCATGCCTTCTCCCGTCTTATTACTTTGATATACACACCAACTTACAAAGAAATAACGTTTATTTTTCTGGATCTTAATCTTACATTTTACCGGAATTTTCTGTTTCAGTCTACCGAGTACATGTATGTAAAAGTTAAAATTCGGGAAAAATAAGATCAAATTTTGTTAGTTGACTTCTTATGTGAATGTTTAAGACAAAACAGCCGAAAAAACCAACAATCCGGGCCGTGGGTTTTTATGGTTTTATGAATAAAATTATAATTGATTTGAACTTATATACATGTATGTTGTACAAAAAAATGTAAACTTTTGTTTAACTATTATTGCAATAAGTCCTTGTCCTCCTTAAGCACGGTTTAATGAAATCTACTTGTATGTATATAAAGAAAAAGTTACGATACTATTGCGTCAATAGTCTGGATGCGCATTATATCGATTTTCTCTGACTTAGCGTGATGAAGAACATCATATTCCAATTAAAATTGATTTGATTCTTAAAGATCGAGTTTTAACGTTTACCCGAATGAAGAAATGGATTAGAGCCGATAATCGAATAATTAAACAGACCAGCACGACGTCATGATTGTCTCGCCTAAATATCTTGAATAAGAGACTTAAAGTAAATGAACCCTAAATAAGTAAATAAACACAATGAAATCCTGGTTTTAAATGAAAGGGACCCGATATGACCTTTCCTGTTCAGACTACAGAACATTTGTTAGTCAATTATATCATTTATATACACACTCCCGTGAAATAATCCATGCAACACGTGATTCATAAAATATGATCATAATATGATACTCTTTTTGCACTAAAGGCCTGCAGGTCTCGATCTCAAGGTCAATACATGCCGTCTCAAGGTGACAAGTATGACCAGGGTGTTGAAGTAGACGTCTCATCAGGGGTACAAGGATTAACAGACAAGCTTAAAACTACGGGTGTTAGTAAAGACTCCGCGGACTGGATACACACCATTGATTTGACCGGTCAAGCAGATGTCTCGTCAGAGGTACAAGGATTAACAGACAGGCTTAAAGCTACCAATATAAGTAAAGACTCTGCGGACTGGATACACACCATTGATTTGACCGATGCCGATGACATATACAAAGACTGGCCGAAAGGTTTGAAGCGCATATTTATAAATTAATTGATATTATACCGCGACGAACATTCTCGCTTTTCGGGTAGAAAACGACTCGTATGCATATTTGATGTAATCGTCTCAAACTGTGTACAAATTTTTCTCTTTTGCAGTCCCGACGCTATTGTGTAAATAAATATAGCTGACGGAGTTTGGCAAAACAACTACTTAACTTCTTAAGTATCTAACTCAGTTGGCACAGTGTTCGGGTGAACTATTAAAATCTAGCATCGTCCGGGGTCATACCGTCCACTATTTCCTTCAAACGACATCTCCTCCAGTGTCTTGCATTAGGTGAAGGCCTTCTATCAGATTAAGTCAAACCATGTCCCCTTGTGTCATAACTGACCCTGTCACAGGGGTCATTTGATTTAGATAAACATAAATATTTCTTGTTTGATAACATAATGCTTAGGGCTTAGGTACTTAGCATGTAGCATAGCTGTCGTCTACCGAGATTATGACCATTTGGTCAAAATTGCCCTCACCCCAGGGTTTACTTAGTTTATATAGTTGCTGTGTAGCAACGACTAGTAGTCCTCTACCAAGTTTGTTCATATTACGCCCCTGAGGTCAAACTTGGGGATAATTATTTAGCATGGTAATAAAAAGGATTTTTAAGATCTTTTTCATAATTTCCAGGTCTAGAGCTTTGATAGTTGGTATGTAGCATTGTGTGATGGTCCTCTCTTTACACTGTTCTTCACACTATTCTAACTTTGCCCCTAGGGCCAAAACTGGCACCGTCGTTTTGATGTAAGCCTTTAAATATATGATTTGCTTTCATATGCTCTGTGTTATGAAGTAAGACAAATAAAGTTTTAAGACATTTGTGAATTTCTTCTTTAAGCAAGGAAAAATGTATAAAATACTATTAATGTTTGACTATGGGGATAACTCCTCTTGCAAGTTCAAAAATTGAATTCAGCCAGCCATGGGATTTTATTATATTGAGTGACCTATTTTCTTTCGCAGAAATATGCACCATCTTGTTTTTTTAAAATTTGTTTAAAGATTGAAAAGGCATTTTCAAACATGTATACAAAATTACATGTAGAAATACAAAATTTATAAAAGTTTCGTGAATAACTTTTAGCTAAACACAGGCGATACCTTAAATCTGATGACGGTAGAGTAACTGGTTTGAAATAAACTTATT
>JAFMSR010000013.1:4283714-4327598 GCA_022818135.1 Saxidomus purpurata | reverse complement strand
AGGTATGTTCCTTCCACCTGTGCACTCATCGTGTATTTTGTCAATCGTATATCGTGTATCATATCGTATCATTCATCGTGCAACGTGCACCATATACTATACACGATACACGATATACGATTCGCGATGCACGATAATCCATACGGTATACGTGCGATTCGATGGTATTTCGTAGTTAATCGTTTTACTTAGCGTGCACATCTCCCCCCAAAAAAAGTGCTGATTTCGGTTTATATTATTTGGTGTAGTTGCGAGCGAGAAAGACTTCCGGGACAGGTCGAAGACATTTTCACCTCATATCCGAAATTTAGGTCTATTTTTGCAACGGAAAGGACATCTTTTTTATCTAAACTGCTGTTGTCAATGCATTCCTTAAAGTGCAGCAGACAAGGTACGCCTGTATCGAAGCAACATATCGTAGGTATGAAGTTAACAAGTGTTTTATTGGCTATATGCAAATAATACGCCGAATCAACTACACTTTTACGAAAATATTTAAAGTCCGAAGCAATCCAAAACGTCCCCAGACCAAAACGTCCCCCCATATGACCAAAATGTCCCCTATACTGCCTGATTGGAATAATATATCCGTTAGCTGACATAAAGAGAAAGGTAATTAGGTATTGTCTTTGACTGAATAATTAGTTTGAGTCTCATCAAATGCCTCATTGTCATTCAAAACAGGGTCTGAATATTGTCCAAAATTAATTAAGGCCTCCAGCTGGCCCTTTGTGCGTTGTCCTCTACTCCTGCCTACCTGTTTGAACTTGAGGCTGGGGTTCGCCCCTTAGACTGGGGCGCCAGGAATAGATTCTCAAATATTGAGCGAAAGTCAAGGTTTTGGTCAGTGAGATCATAAAGCACGGCTATTTTGTAAGATCCTCCTACAAGTGCCCTATGAAAACAAAATGATCAAATCTGACATACAGCATCTCGCAAAGTTAGAAACTCAAATGATAGATTAGATATTTTTATTCTGGACATCTACATATATACACAGATGGGTCTAAAAATCCAGGCTCTGGTATATTAGCTTCAGCTGTTGTAATCCATCTAAACATGTATGTTGCCATCATAGGAAGATTGACAAATTATTGTTCCATTTATCAGGAATACTCTATAACCTGTTCCTGCATTTATACCAGAAATGATAACAATAGACACTGCATTGAGCTGTCTTTTACATCATCAACCTAAAAAACTTGCTATATTGTATATATTTTCAGATTCACTATCATCTCTGTTCTCAATGAAATAAAAAACAGTCATTCTAGACCAGAGTTATTGAATACATTATTATTATTCATAAATTTTATCAATGCCTAAAAACAGGCTTACCAGTTACCATGTTATAGTGCCCAGCTCATGTAGGTTTATGATAATATCTGGTAATGAGAGCAGATGATGCAGACAAAAGGGGCCTGGTTTAGGGGCCATGATCTAGGACATACCATACTCACCCACAGAAATATATGCCGGGATTCGAACCACTATCCTGGATGGATGGTGTAGAGAATTGAAACTTAAAACAAACACATTTTGCCACAAAACAGTGCGACCTGGCCGTCCTATGGGATACTTGACAAATTACAAAATGGACAAATCAATCACACGTCTTAGGCTGGGCGCAAACTTACTACCAACCAGCTCAGGTTGGTACATACTTTGGGTTGACCAGGTTTGCATCTAGTGCATTGTAAAATGTAACACCCCTCACTGGCTATTTGACTGCATAGCTTTCACCACACAGAGACTAAAATTCAAGCCAGAAATGGATAAGCTTGGACTTGCATGGTTTCACTATTAATAATTATTCTCAGTCTAAGAAAAGCCCTAAGTTAATGTGTATAAAGGTTGTTGGAGAATAACATAGTAGACTGTCAAATGACTGATAAAATTAGTTATCTAATTTACTCCAGTTGCTATCAGACCCCATCCTGTAGGTCACTAGTCAAAATCCTAAACAATTTTTGTATAAATGCAATTTTTTATATTCAGTAAGTTCTTAGTATTTTAATTGTAGCAGTAAACATGCTGTTTCACTGGTTAGTGGGTGTTGATTTAAATTGGCAACCCAAAACATAAAAATTCAATCTTGTTATTATTTAGCAAATCATAGTCTGCACATAACAGAAATTAGCAGGGAGTGACGGGTGACATGTTGGTAGGGGTTGCCCAACCACTGTACCTGTTACATGCCTGTTTCAGTTATAAAATACTGTAACTGTAATTTATATTTTATATATAATTTAATACTGTATGGTAGTTTGCACTGTCTGTATGGCACCATATAATATTATAATTAAACAAAATTTCACTGGCTATTATCTGTAATATGTTGGGGACGGAGGGGGTAGGGGGGCGGGTTCAGGATAAATGTAAGCCGGTTTCTACTAACAAACCTACTTGTACTACCTCCAATTGAATGAAACGTCAACCCTTTTATCATGATCAGTAAGTAGATCCTTGCAGGTTTGGACTGGCCACTGGCCACACAGATGCTACATCTGATCACCTGCATCTTTCTTACCAGTTTAACTATAACAGACTCTTACTCTCTTACTTCAGAAGGAGGCATATAGAAAAAATTGATTTTAATCAAGTTGTATACCTTGAAATACCTGGTTTTATTAGATTTGTAATATATATCAGTCTTGTGAGAACCCTCACACTTGATTAATAATTGTATTTTAGTATTACAAGTAGTTCTTTTACTGAAGATCCTAATTAAATTAAGTAGTAAGTTCTGCAAAGAGCTCATTATTTAAGTATACAATAGTATAATATCACTAAAAGAGTACCATAATCATGTTGTATAAAATGAATAAAACATTTTAAAAAATAAGATTTCTTTTAAGGCTAAGATGGCAAAATTGTGCTTGTGTGGACTTCCCGTAAAGCCAGTGATACCGGCTAACACCTATTTTTTTTTAGTTTTATTTTTGAACACCTCTATATTAATTGTGTGTAGTTTGTAATCTTAATAGCTTAATAAAGAAAATAATATGAAAATCACATCTATTACTAAGTCACAATTTACTCTGGTCTCAGTAGACCGGTTGTATAGTTATGTAGTCATATAGTACTTCTGACACTGATCTCCTCTGGTTAGTTTCATAAATTGAAACCATTTTAGAAATCTTTCAAAGGGCCTTTTTTCCTGTAAGTGTGGCAGAGGTGGTGCTTGAACTCTGTCCGGTTTATTAAATTTGTTCCTCATCTCTGATAGTTTCCTTAAAATGCCTAGCTTACATCAATTTGAACAAATATAGATCTTTTAAGTTCTTTCTACATATCTAAATTCCAAAATAACTAAAACAAAACATGAGTACCATCATTGCTGAGCTCTATTCTGCAGTCTCATAGTTATTGAGGTTTTTGAAACATGTGAGGTTACACCCCTCTTTATAAATATAGAGTGTTGCTTAGCTCTTTCATATTGTTGTCAGTCTTCCATCAAATTATTTGCTAATGCTACATGTGTATTCCAAGAACAATTTTTCCAAATGATCTACTACATGTATAGTATAAAAGTAAAAGGTAAAGTGCTTTTTTATTATAGTGTCACCCCTATTTAAAGGGCCAGCCATTTCTGACTTATGAGAGACTTTTTGAGCACATGTACCTCCCGAATCCTACCATTTAATGCCAGGCACCAGGCAGGTAGGCATACGGTAACCATTATTTAACTAGCTGGCGGCTCACCAACCAGCTATATCAGAACGGACCCCTGGTGGGCTTCGAACCTTCGACCTCCCACTCCAAAGGCGGATGCCTAAACCACTAGACCAAGGGAGACGGTATATGTACATGTGTTACCACCTCATAATATCATCAGACTTATGTACATAGGATATGCAAACAAAATCTAAATGCTATTATCTCATAGCCTTTATACTGATGAAACTACTTATGCCATCAGATAAATTAGATATTGGAATGTACATCATTTTTCTGCCCAGTAATTAACCATCCATTGAAGTTCATTGTATCTTCTTCATCATCAGTATATCAAATAAACATATAATTCCATATAAGATTATATGTTTCATGTACATATATGTATATGTTAACACCATATATGGCATTTTGAGACTGTATAATCTAGGCTGTGAGATGTGTCTTATCCAGGGTTCTAATTGAATCTGCTATCCACCACTGGATGCAGAGTTGTGTCATGCAATTGGACCATTCCATTATTCTACAGAGGGTCCAAAATAATTTTGCAAATGATTTTTAATCTGTTTTTTGGTTCATTTCCTAGAAAGTTTTATAAATTTTATCCCAAAATGGGTGAGAAAATTTATAATACATAACAGTCTGTTTAATTTTACTTTAAATTTATTACTACCCCAATAAAGTATTACTCAAACCACCTCAACAGGGGTTCTGAATCTAAAAGAATGGTAGCAGTGGAATAAAGTATATGAAACTGCGTGCCAAGAGTTAAACTACATTGAAATAAAGGTTAACTTTAATAACCCTCTTCACTCTAGAAAATATCACTGTTTCCTAGAGGTTCATTTTTTCTATGTGTTTTTATATACCCCACCTATAGAATAGGCCCACTAAAACACAATATAAAGTAACATGATATAAAACTTTACATAGAATTAATCACCATAGTCCACAGTACATAAATACTGCATTGCGCTTTAATTATCTTCTCTCCTCTAAGAATAATCTTAGATTTCTAGAGGGACATTTTTCACTTTCGGGCTACCGAAAAACCTAAATATTGTTCAAAACTTTTTTCTATTAAAACATTGGTCAAAATTAGGGGCTGTATAATCATCACAACTATAAATACTACAAAATAACATTAAAAACCCCGTTCCAAATGCTTGATTTATTCGAAAACGCCATTTCAAGCTTTCAGTTTCTTCAATGTCAATTTACCCCACCCACTTGACACCCATCAACATATCGATTCAAGGTTCCAGTATAAAATTATTATACTTGAACACGGTCCTAAAAAGTGTCTTTAATGTAGAATTTATTTAACGAAAAGTGTAGATGGCAATTAACATTAATTACGCCCGTTTTCTCGCACATCGGGATCAATTTCCTGCCAAAGTCACTCCGACAGGTGTTCAGATTTGACACATACTGTGATATGAAAACTGTGGATCTTTGACACTTATCGATGTCATTTTTTATTGTTAAGGTATGAAACTTCTAATTGATCTTATTCTTTCGGTCTGATTAAAAGGTCTAAGTCTAGATAAAATGTGAAATCTCAAAGTGATCGTATAACGTGTATAATCCGTTTATCGTGTAGCGTGTAGCGTGCGCTTCGTACATCGTGTATATCGTGTATCGTTCTGAATCGCTCATCGTGTATTTACCGAACGTGCAACGTGCGTCTAACGTGCGTGTATCGTGCGTACATCGTGCGTGTATCGTGCACTCCGTGTGACAACTGTTACGTTCCGACTACTGTACATGCATTACCTCGTGGAGTAGCCTCAATATTTCGACTGCAAGACAGAACAAATTTACAAACTGATTACACCTAGTCTGCCTTTGTGAAGGGCGGCCATCGTATGTAGCAAAAAGCACTTGCGTGCAATTAGTTGGGCTATTCGTTGAGGGACGCAATCAAACTCCCATAGTCTATTTCATAAAGTTTTTGGAAAGTTTCATCAATTAGTGTACACCTGGCTCTGCCATTTACCAAATGGCACTTTAATATATACTTTATCCGGTACTTCTTCTGTTATGACTTTAATTTTTTCTTTCCACGTTCGGAACGTGACGTTAGAATCAAATAAAGACTGATCGCATGCGCCCCTGTTTGACCTTTTCAATGAAAGAACGGAGGGGAGGAGTTAACCGATATCTACATGCTCTATTAATAGTTTCAGATTCGCCTTTGTGTGACGTAAGATTGTAATTGTATTGATTGCTAAAATAGCAAACGGGCAAAGCCAACTGCAACGCGTTGTATATTCTTCTTCCACGCACGATGTTGTGTTCATTAGAGAGAAGATATTATAAGTTTTAGTGAAAATACCCTTCGTTTTGATAATCGCAATTTAATTCAATACATGTTTTTAAGGTGTTTGTCACACAATACTTATTAGCTGAAACAGGGTCCGTATATTGTAATACGGACCCTGGCTGAAAGGACGGTCATATTTCTAAAAATTATCAAAAGTTAGACAATGCAAGTTGATAATATTTAAAAAGTTATAATACACATGCATGTACTTGTACATGTATTTCAAAGCTGAACTTCCTATCTTGATCAGACTGTGTATACTAGTTTTTGATTGATTTATTGACAATTGCCAATATATCGGTAACTCATATCGGTATTGTGGTTTTGCTCTGTGTGGTGTACTAGTTGTTTCCCTTTGATCATTATAAATTGATACGAAAATTAAAAATATAGCTTTGAGGTTATACGTAAACTTCATAGAATTGATGGAATGTGGAACCTTTCCATGTGTTTATTTAATGACACTACTTTTATTCTTTCAGATCGTAAAAAATGCAGTTAAATTATGACATGCGTCATAAATTCCGAGGCACAGCCTTGATAATTGGGAACGAGTTCAAAGGTCACCCGGGCAGTGAGCTCTGTGGATGTGGAAAAGATGTTAGCATGATGGAAGAAGTATTTACGAAGCTGGATTTCGATGTGTCAAAGTTTATGAATTTAACCGCTGCCGAAATGAGAGACAAATTGAAGGAAGGTTCAAATGCTTAATCATTTTAAATTTATTTACTTTACGAATTTATAGGTCCTGAACTATTATGTCATAGGTACCTGTACAACAGTTATAGGTTTTTCTTGCACCAGAGTATCCGCAGTTTTCACCAATGCTGGAACATTTCATATTTCTTCCCCCCATATAATATGACTCTCGTGAATTACTTGTGACCTAACGTTATAAATATTGTGACGTCACTACCCCCTAACAAAGCATCTGCATATCGTTTTCTTTTATATCATAATGCATTATTTCTTTAAGTTTGCATTTAGAAAAATGTTTTTCAAGTGCATGACGTTATGCAAGAAAATGTTTCTATCATGAGACATTTGGTTCAGATGGAAAAATCCGTCACCTCGGGTATCTTTTTTGCGGGAACGAAACAGTTCCCGCTTAAACTGTTACCCTCGGTGACTGATATTTCGATCTCAACCACGCGCTTATGACAGAAGCTATGATTATCATACTTTAACTGCTGCTCTATTGCTAGTTGGAGAGATTCAATTCCAAAACCAGCGGCCACAAACAAAATGAAAAGTGCTCGCCTTCTTAAACTAATCGAACAACAAAAACTATCTTTAAAACAAATGGTCGTCGCGATTTGAGATGGCTCTATGAAACGGATGGTAAGGAAGATTTCATAGTAATAATTCCTGCGGTGACGAGATGTATAGGTAATACGTTTCATGAATCCTTCACACTGATGATGCAATTTCTTTTTTCTTTTCAAATCTTAACAATTGCGCAGGTCGAACGTTTGTGTACCCTATGTTTAAGACGCGTTTAAAATACTATTAACATCTCTAGCTTGCTGACAGCAAATGACTCTACCTTTCCAAACAGTGCAGATCATGAGCAGTCTGCACATCTGTGCAATATTATCACGATCTGCACTGTTTGCTCTTCAGTCAATAATCATTCATTAAACAAACAATACATGAAAATGGACATGAAAGTATTAGAAATTTAGCAGGATAAAGTTTAAATAAGTGTAGATAAGGTTGTTGGTAATTCGTGAAGAATAAAACTTGACGTGAAAATAAAATAGTAAACATATTTAAATAGGGGCCTTTATTTTTCAGCCGTAAGTTTTTCAGAAATACTTAGTAAACCAAATTGGCTGTGATTGAAACATGCTTCTCACATTAACAATTACTCCTATACATACCATTGAAAGGCCCTGCTTACATCTAAAATCGTGCTATGTTATTACCTTTTTGTTTCTTTCAAATATTCCTCAGGGAATAATAAGTATAACTGTTTTTCTATTTAAAAACAACTCTTTAATTCAAATTTTAGGCAATACTGCCTTTTTCAAGAAATTTGTCTGCACTTTTACAATTTACATGTTGACCATCTTTATGACAAGCTTAGAAATAATAAAAAACAAGACGTCAGGAAATGACCTCACGTCCTAATGACGTCATATACACCAAGCGTTCAAATGACGTTTCCCGTCTTGCTCTGTTTTCCTTTTTCGCCTAAGCTGAATAACAGGATCTTGTGCTGACCTCTTCTTCAAGGAGTTTTATTTCCATAATAAATTCTTTCATGGAATTATGTAAATTAATGAATGCTCTTGATGTACGAGAATGTAACTTGTAGATTTATAAAGAAATCTAGAAATTGGCTGTATGCATTATTTTGATTTCTAAGTATTCAGGTTGTCTATATAAATCAACATTTTAAAACACTTCTTATGTTATTTCCAGTACATTTAATTTTTGTAATTGAACACCCCAATTGCCAATTTTATTGCAGTTTTGACTGATCAATTTCAACCTGTTCAGTACACATCTTGAGGTCAGTGCTAGGTCATTCATTCATAATTCAGAGAAAATTCTCCTTGAAAAGGTCAGTATCCTCATATACTGTAAGATGAAGATGCAAAGTGGTCATTGTAAAATAAATAGCAACAGTGGAGATCATTAGCAGAAAGCAAAATAATGAATAGCAGATCATGATTAGACAGCAGAATAGTGAATAGCATACAGTGCAGATCATGGTCAGGCAGCAAAATAATGAAAAGCAAACAGTGCAGATCATGATCAGACAGCCAAAAAATGAATAGCTTCCAGTGCAGATCATGATCAGACAGCAAAATAATGCAAAGCAAACAGTGCAGATCATGATCAGACTGCAAAAACAATGAATAGCTTACAGTGCAGATAATGACCATTCAGCAAAGAAACTGAAAGAGAACAGTGCAGATCATGATCAGACTGCAAAATAATGAAAAGCTTATAGTGCAGGTCATGACAAGACAGCAAAATATGAATAGCGAACAGTGTTGATCATGATCAGACAGCAAATTAATGAATAGCGAACAGTGCAGATCATGATCAATCTGTATAAATATGCAGGCTAATGCTGATAGATAGTACACTTAAGACTGATAAATGACATGTGTCCTTTATTTAGTACACAACATTATGTATTGTCATGGAGAATACATCTATAAATAGCAAACTCAGTTTTCCACTGTTCCACATATCTATAATATCTATTCTTAGAGATAAAACATTCAATACAGTAGGAAAAGTCCTTCATACTCAATATTTTAGAAAAATGTCCCATAAACCAAGAGATATAAAAACTCTGGCCTAAAATTGGCACTTATATAAAGCTTTACATAGCCATTATGCAATTTTTAGCTGCTGGAGACCCCTACTTCAACTTCTATGTTAAAGGTGGTCAATCACTTTTAAGTAACATTTGATGACAATTTTTACTTTTTGTATATTCTGTTAGAGATTTATTTAAGGAACAAAAAACCCCATTACATAGAGTTAGATTCTTATTAGAAATTTACATTTTATTAACTTTTATAAAATTTTGTTATTTCTCCCCTTTAATATGAAAGTATTTAAAAAAGTTGAATGTTTTTTTTTTATTTCAGTACAATTTCTACTTTTACATTTGCATTGGATAGATATACAAATATTTTAACATTCTGAACCAAAAGGCAAGTGTTGAAACTACGTTTAGCTTCTGAATTCATTTATTTCCAATCTATCTTGGTTGCGCAACCAAGATAGGTAAAGGGAGGTAATAATA
This sequence comes from Saxidomus purpurata, assembly GCA_022818135.1. NCBI lineage: Eukaryota > Metazoa > Mollusca > Bivalvia > Venerida > Veneridae > Saxidomus > Saxidomus purpurata. The sequence continues at coordinate 4,317,822 of JAFMSR010000013.1, read as the reverse complement.
ATATTTCAAACTTGCATTTCTTATGAATTCCATCTAAATATATAATTGTTAATGCAAATATTTAACATAAACATACTAGGTCTTATATTTATATCTTTCCTTAGGCAAAGTATGTGTATCAAATTTGTACTTATGATGAAATGACTCTATCTTGGTTTTGCAACCAGGATAGGTGAATCAAATTTTAAAAATACCTCCAGTGAAAATCTGACTTGAAATAAGCGCTAAGTGAACATAAATGAGTGTAAATGATCAGATGTTAAAGTTTCAAACAAATCTGTTACATGGCCAAATCTGATTATCCACCTTTAAAGATTTTTCCTCCAAAAACTGTAGTTGTAATTTTTACATTCACCTCACAAGAAAGTTCATAAATAAAATTAAATCAATATTTAATATATACAAAACATATGAGAAGGTATCAGATTAATCAATAGCAAGTATGTTTATGCATGTCATTCTTTCAAAAAAGAATATGCTCTTGCTCTGTTTACTTCTAAAATGTACTCTTCCATCTATCAATGCGGACAGTATCATAAATTGTTGAAGAAAATGAATAGCTTACAGTGCAGATCATGATCAGACAGTAAAAAAGTGAAAAGCAAACTATGCAGATCATGATCAGACAGCAAAATAATGAATAGCTTATAGAGTGCAAATCAAGATCAGACATCAAAATAATAAATAGCAAAAAGTTGATATCATGATCAGACAGCAAAATAATGCAAAGCAAACAGTGCAGATCATGATCAGACAGCAAAAAGATGAATAGCGAACAGTGCAGATCATGATCAGACAGCAAAATAATGAGGCCTAGAGCTTAAATATTCAGCATTGGGCATGACTCTCTATCAAGATTATTCAAATTATGACCTCAGGGTCCAAATTAACCTTGCCCAGGGGTCTCTTGATTTTACATAGGCTTATTAAAGAGAAAATCATGAGCCAAAGGTAAAAATTGACCCTTTTCTGCTATAAATAACCTTCTATTATAGCCAATGGTAGTCAGGTGAGCGATACAGGGCCATCATGGCCCTCTTCTTTTAAAAATAGTTCTAGTGACCAAATATGATATTGCAAAAATGTATGATATGCATAATTATTCAAAACCATTTTTCTTAAACACTATATGGAAAGGGAAACGGGCACTAACTTTAAAAAGAAGAACTTAGTATTTGTACTTGCTATTCTGCTGTGCAAAAATTAAATGTGATCATGTTACATTTAAACGATCACTCAATAAAAATGATTGATTTTCTTTACAGCAAGCGAGAATGAAAAAAACAACATGTCTGACTGCTTCATGTTCGGTCTTAGTACCCATGGTGGTGAGGCAAGTCGAGCTGAAAGAAATATGGTCCAATCTGGGGCAACTGTATGGCAGAACACAGTCTTGGGGGATGACGGGGCATCGATTCTTGTTGACGATATCATAGACTATTTCACCGACGAGAAAGCTGTAGGACTGGTTAATAAACCGAAACTTTTTTTCATCCTGGTAAAATGGTTAATAATTTAAGCGTTCTTATAATTATATCATTCGGTACAATTTAGTTTTTGTTTATACTAGTTCATATCGTAGGACCTCGCAGTTAAGACCATGCCTTTTCCCCGGTTTAAATTTGTCTTATTACCATTGTTATAGACGCCAACTTACAAAACAAAAATTCTTGGATCTTTACTTTACATTCACCGGAAAAAGGCACTTTTTCAGTCTACCGTGTACATGTATATAGAAGCTAAGATACGGGGATATCTTATTTGACTTACGTGAAGGTAAAAAGACCTCAACACAGCCGGAAAATGCACAATTTCAACCGAAAGCTCGCATGGTTTATAGTAGCTCGGTTTTAGCGAGAAGTTATTCAATAGTATAGATGCAAACATGATGCAACCAACGTACAAATATGCATCATTTGGACCTATTTACAGTGGTAATGGACGAATAATGAATTAGGATCAGGCCCCGTCATTTTAAAAATTGTCCATGCGCAACTCAGTTTCGTGATCAAATTCTGAATCAATATAATATGAAAATATGTAATAAATTATCAATAAAAATATTTTTACATACTTTCTATAAGAATTCTCTAAGTATCTGTCAAACTTGCTCATCTATGTCTGTTCATATGTAAAAAGCTCCAAGTGAAAAATAATATATAATGTTAAACTGAGTCGAGCATGACAAAAGTTTTATAATCACCGGGCCCGATAATGCGATAGGTAAACTGGCCAGCATTACGTAAGGGCGATGCTTGTGAATAGGCGTTACTGTTTTGACTCGCCTATATATCTTGAAAAAGAGACTTGTCAGTAAGTATATCAACCATAAAATACTGATTTCTGTTTAAATGGACACCATGTTATCACCAAGTTAAAACCTTGTCCAGGCTACATAATATATGCGACTTATTGTGACACATGTTGTTCATAAAATACAATCATAAATTTTATGATATTGTTTTTGAACTAAAGGCCTGCAGGTCTCGACCCCAACAATCGCCGTCTTCAGGTGACAGTTATGACCAGGGTGCTGAAGTAAACGTCATGTCAGAGGTACAAGGTTTAACACAAAGCATTGTAACAAAAGACTCCGCGGACCTGGTATACACCATGGACTTGACTGGTGCCGAGGATATACACACAAACTGGGCGAAAGGTTTGAAGGGCAAATTGATAAATATATTGATAGAATACCGCGACAAACATTTTCGCTTTCCTGGTAGAAAATCGACTCCTTTTAAGATATGTACATATTTTACCGCTACTGCTGTTACTGTTACAGTACATATAGCAGACGGAGTTAACAAGTATGGCTTGCTTGTTTGGCAAAAAACTACTTAACTTCTTAACTATTTTTCACCTGACACACATTGCCAGGGTGACCTTTTAGGATATCTCGCCGCTCGGGTCCGTTCGTTTTTTCGTGCGTGCGTCCGTCCACAATTTCCTTCAAACTACATCTCCTCTGAAACCACTAAACTAATGTTGATGAAACTTGGCAGGGACGTTCCTTGCATGAAGCGCTACCAAAGCATTGCATTTCATGCATAACTCTGGTTGCTATAGCAACACATAGGAAAAAACTTTAAAAACCTTCTTCTCCAAAACCACAAGTCTCAGAGCTTAGATGTTTAGTGTATGGTAGTGTTTAGTGGATCTCCGGCGGGGTTGTATTTTTTACATAGAGATATACAGTAGAACTTAGACATTCAGTGTGACCTATTATTTAGTTTTTAGGTATTCAGTGTACTGTGCTTTTACTTTGCTTTCTGTGACGCTGTTGTTGACCTTGTATAATAGCCTGTGTACCAAGTTAAGCGACGTAGGGCCATCATGGCCCTATTGTTATATTTTTTGCGCATTCAGAAAATTAGTAAAACACGTATTTATCATTTTCTTAAGGGAGCGCTTGAGCCAAATCTGATATTTTATTCAGCAAACCCTTCTAACTATCCTTATATTTAGAAAGTATGTATACCTATAAAATTTCGTAAAAGATCGTTTTAGTCGATATACATAATCATAAACAAAACAAAGGATGGTGTCCACGTTTACAAAAATAATAAGGTCAGTCAATGTAAATGAAATATCTTATCCAGCAGCAAAGTTTGAACAAGACTTAAAGTTAGGAACTACCTTTATAGTGAGTTGATTTATTGCATTTTATACACTATTCTATTCTTGAGGGATGGAACCGTCACACAGAGCTTTAATGTCAGTCTTTAAATATAGTTTTGCTCTCGCACACTCTGTGTTAGGACGTTAGACAAATAAATAGTTCAGACATTTGTAACATTCTTTCCTCCAGCAGTGAAAAATGTCTATAATACAATAAATGTTTGGCTATTGGGGTTACTCCGCTTGCAAGACTTGTTCAAAAGTTGAATACAGTAGTGAATTTAGTGATCTATTTCTTTTTGCAGGAATGACCACCATCTTGTTTTTTATTTGTTTTAAGATTGAAAAGGCCTTTCAAAACATGCATAGATTGTTTCTTCACATAATTAGAAAGTAATGAGTGCAGATCCACATTCCACAGCCTTTGTTTGAAGGTTTTTTTGTCTTATTAAAATAAAGCGTTTTGTGTTACGTAATAAGTACTATCTTTCCAGTAAAATTGAGGCATTGTATGACTTGAGTAACGAGTGCAGTTTTTCGAATGCTTTAAAGTACGTGACCTCTACCATATGGCATTTATGTCTGAAATCTCGGTTATGTGATACATGCATACTATAGTACTTGTTTTGTTCCTTTTATTTACATTGTGTCTGTGAAACGTTTTCTCTGTAGTTATAACAGTTGCAGTCTGATCATAAAATGCAGTGTTCGCGCTACTCAGGTTGTAAATATGGGCATGCCTGTTAACAATAAAATAGTACTTTCCAAACTGAAAGAAAAATGTAGCATAGGAAGGGTTATGCTGAAACTGTTTATCAATTGCAGACATCTTAATCCGCCATTCAACTTCAAATGTGTTTGATAGATATTTTATGACAATATGCTAGGGGTGCGTATTCTACAATGTATTCGTGTTGTTTGACTGTGACGAAATATGTGTCAGTGTTTTCACTCAAACTGGATACCCATAACGAATCTGCAGAAAAAAGTCTTTACGGATTTTGAGAATACGGTATAGTAAAGAGTTCAAAACTTATATTGACGTATTGTTGTGGTCTTTAAGATTAAGATTTGAATATTGAGCATATTATTTACAGATCTAGAGCAGAGGGATTCAACAAAGGCAGCCACAGGTGGAGACGCTGGAGGAAGTGGTGACAGAATTTTCATACCGCCTTTGCCTTTCGACCTTGTGCCTATCAAATGTCCAGATGACTTCCTCATAGTGTATCCTGTAATGTCAGGTAGGTGAAAAGGGTTTAAAAGAACTAAATTCCAGTTACTTTGTCTAATACAAGTACTAGGACATCCACACGCGGTGTGTCCAGTTCGTGATCTATTGCTCATTTCCTTAATGTGAATAAGTAATTATGTGAATTTTATTGGCATGAACTCTTTATTAATTGTTCTCCGATTTATTCTATTTTCTCCGCGAAGAATCAATGAAATACGAAAAAGTGGTGACTGTAAAATTTGACGCTCCTGTCCGCTCACCCAAATGTGTTTCCTGTTTTGTCAATTGCTAATACTCGTATTTATGCAATAATATACGATTTTATGTGAACACTTTTTTCACTTTTATTGACAGGTAAATTTGAATTTGCGGATCAAGTTACTGGTTCATACTTCATTCAATTTCTACACAAAGAAGAACATCTTACGAAGTTGATTCGTGGATCTAACGTGTTGCAATACCTTACACACGTGTGCCAAGACATGTCTAAGTATGAGTATAGGCCCTCTTTGCAGAACAGCACAACTGATGATCTTAAAACTTTGATGTTAAGGAACATTAAGGACTTAAGTAGGGAAGACAATCAAGCTATGCTAGTAGAAAAAATTGGAAAAACACATGAAAATGAGTTAAAAGGTAATGTAGCAATTGTAGAACCAAATCTGCAGCGTCTTATAACTGAAGATAAGATCACTGAGCCGCAAATGAAGGCTATTCTGAACAAAATATTGCCGTTTAAGATGACGGCATGCTTACATCACAGACTTAAAGGTAATGTCGTATTCGAACCAAAGGGAGAAAACACGCAAATGGGAAAACTAAAAAAAGCAATATAGTATTAACTATAATACCTGTATAAACTCTTTTTCTAGATAATGATACAAAGGTGTGTTATCACATATGCTTCGTGAAACCATGACTAACTTCGTATTCTTACTTTATTTTGATTAGTTACAAAAGAGCTGTGCGCTGTTAGATTGTTTCACTTATACCAGTCATTTCAATTTCTTCGATTTACCTTTCTCCACTTTTTGCCACTATCATTCAAACTGTAAACATAGCCTTATTGCGCTCAAACATAAATTTCAATCTGTTTTTTGCTCATATATTTGTGTAACTATATGTGAATATGTGTATTCTGTACATTAAATACAAGTTCTATTATCAACTGTAATGGCTGACAAATATATTTTCCTGTATTTGATGAATGATTTACTATATACGTATGTATGTAATTTACCGTGATTGCCTAAATACAATATCGTATCAGTCTATATAGTTCAGTCGTTGTCAATATATCCCGAGCTGTACCGGCTGGAAGCGCACTGGATTCTGCCACAACCTTGCAACAAGGCATTCAATATGTGTATAATATTTCATTTCCTTTTCTAATATGCAAGTTAGTTACAACTACATGTATCTATATTACGAATAGGATATAAAATAAAATGTCGGGTTTTGTTTTTAAAAATTCGTATGGGATAAAACGAAATGTAACGCTTATTACATTCTATGGATACATCAGGGCACTGGAGAAAGTGTTCCATCCTAGGTTGGCATCTTGGAATAGATGACTACTCTTATGAAAACAGTCTACCCTTGCTCAGGATTGCTACAGCTCGAGATGAAAACAGTCTACCCTTGCTCAGGATTGCTACAGCTCGAGCTGTGTAACATTAATCACAGTCACTGTCGCCGAAAAACCCGTTCTGAATTTCCCTCTTATCATTACTGGCTTTTGGCATAACAACTATAGAGTAGTACAAAGCATGGTCTGAATCACTATGATGGACACAATACTGCACCGAGAATATGTAAGCTCCTTCAACTGGCGCGGAGAATACCCCAATTAATATTGTCAAAATAACTTCTTTCATTCAACATGGCTGTACCAACGACGATCTTTGCACCTGCTTTTGTTGTGTATTAGTAACATCTTTACTACGGAAAACGATGGCTGGAAATAGAAATCTTGGCTGTGCTAAGCAATATGTGGCAGCGGTGTTTACTCGTGTACGTGTAAGTTTGTCAACATGCCTACTACTACGTCCAACGAAAGTTCGTTGTCCAAAAAAGATGTTTTCATTGATCTTAAAATTGCTGAAAAAGCTGGAATAAAGACGTCTTGAAATACGTCAATATTAAGTCTGGGGTAGGTGGGGGTAGTGGCTGTTCATTATGAAGCTTTACCTTGCCTCCTACAGTACTGGTATATAATTATCAATGTTTACGTATTAACTGCTCGGGTCAGTAAGGGTTATATAAAATTTAAAGAAAATGGCCCAGGAAACTGTCTTAGAGATTTTTAGAAGATGAACTAGTATGTTTACTCTTAATTTGAGATTTGACTTTGCAAAGTAGGTCAGAAGGATCAAGTGTTGACGCCATTTTACTCTGCAGTCTGTTGTAATAACAGCTGGAATCTACCCTAGCCGTTGAACGCATTTGCCAGTACAACCAAAGAAATATGATAAAACTGAATGATAACGCTTAATGTTATATGCTACGACATACACGGTATACACATTCTTGAATAGGTGAAGCATCAAAGGGCAAAATAGACGAAGACAATGAATATATAATAAGACAGTTTGTATATAACAAGAAATATTGTATGTTACAATGTTCTTTATTTACATTTAGCTTGGGGGAAATCTATGGGCGTACAAGTACACAAGAAAATGTGTTCCAGCAATCGTTACCTTGGTATAAAGAGCTTGACCCTGTAAAGTAAAACATTTTACCCAAAACCGGTCATTTGAGTTCAGGACAGCAATGGCTTCAGCGTTGTACCATTTAATCCTGTCTTTTTCAACGAACCATCCTATCTTTAAGTAACTACCGACAACTACTATGGCATTACATTATTTGATATTATCACCACTGTGTACACATAACTGAATTGAAAACATGTCCCTGTCTTCGGAGCAGTAAATATCCTTGCGCTATCGTCGTAGTGGTTGCTATGGTCAAATGATACAGTCTGAAAAAACTATCGTCTGACCGTATTCGGTTTTAAATCCATCACGCCTTTGCTTTGGAAAAAAGTGACAGCTAGTTGAAAAAGGGAAGTTTTAAAATATTTTCAGACTTTTAACTTGAAAGTGCAAAACTCCCTCTTATTATTAAGCCGAACACTTATAAACACTCACCTCTAAAATAAAAATCACTCAGAAAGTATAGATTTCTGGTCTACTTTGATTTTCGTGGTTGTAGATACTTGTCGTAAATGAACCTGAACAATAAATGTGAATAAATAAAGGTAAATCAATCAATTTCACCAAAATATATCTCCAGCAACAAAAGTAAAGTAAAGTGTAATCAGTTGACAACTTTTTCATACTGACTTATGGTCCTTTCATTTTATGTACACACAGAACATAGCACTTTTGTGCATTCTAGCTCAAGCTTTTTCTCAGGAAGCAGTGACTTAAATTTAATTTTATTAGTGATACTTCATTGACTGTTTGACTATCAAAAGGAGATGCAAATAGTATCAGCATATCTCGGTTTTGTAATTTTCATGGAGCAATTGCTTTTGATAACTCTTCCATTTACCTGCGTGTCCGTGCTATATCTCAGCCACCGCAGTCTAGATTCAAGAACAAAAATATAGGAAGCAATGCTTACAGATTGAAATGCCCATATTGCGAGCACATTAAAGTTCGAAGATGTTTTACACTGAATTCAGGCCCTTTCTTTATACATGTATATACAATGTATATAAAGCAATGCATTCGTATCCGGGCTTTTTCTCAAGGCTTGAATTCAATGAAATTTCATGGACTGCTTTACTACTAAGAGGATAATCAAATATCAGCATTTTCCGGTTCATTTTTTTACATAAGTTATTGCCCTTTTTATCATTTTTATAAATCTTAATGGCCGCACTACATCTGAGCACCCACAGGCGGGATTTCAACAAATCTTTTTGATCAATAGGAGACGTCGATATTACCAGCATATTCCGGTTCAATTATTTTCCATTGAATTAAGACCCTCCCTTCTATACCATTCACACAAAAATTAGGGATTGGGCATGTTAAACAACTGTTATTTGGCTCTTGTTATTCTAGTACTGGTTCTTTTCGGGAACAATGGGTACACAAAACTCATGCCTGAACATTTTACCCTAGATACTGCTGAAACATACATTAAAAAAGTAATATTACGTTACGTAAATTACACGAGTAAAATGTATCCTAATAACGTTTTCTTAAACTAAAGATGCTGTATAATTTTTTTTAAACCTGTAAAATCTAGATTGCATGGTTCTTACACTCTTAGGACTGTGGTGAAATTCAGTTTATACTTTACTTAACCATAACTCTTTGTGTTACGAAGGAAAGGGTTCTAGTACTGGTCCATCCCAGGCACAGTGGTGAAGTAAAGTACCCGCTTGAAGAAATGACTGAAATACGTTTCAAACGGTCGTTAACTTATAAAACAACAACAACAACAACAACGACTTTATGATTTATACATTTCAACTTTGACTTTACAACTTTCTTATTTAATTTACTTTAAACATATTAATATAGTGACATGATTGAATGGTTCGGGCAACATATGGTTTGCTACATAATTATACTACTAATTTGTGACCTTACTTATGTTACCCATTTTCTAAAGCGAGGCTAATCGGGTTTCTTTTTTTCGTCTCGTTGGTTGCAGAACACGATCTTGGTGTCCAGTGTTATAGTGGGGGTGACACGAAAGGTCGGGTGATAGTTCTATGCTGATTGAGTGTCCATATTATGCACTAAACACACTCTTGTCGTCTTCAAAAAAGGATGGCCGTTAAAGTTCTGGAAACGTGGTCAACGTTATTGTCATTATATAAAGACTTAGAAACAACTGACAGAAACCTTGAAAGAGGACAGGTACCGCAGTCGGAATAAGATTTGCACTGTAAGCCTAAGATACCGGGCCATAATCAGGCCGATCAGTTAAATTAGCATCGCAGATTAAAGCCAAGAAGTACAAAATTATGGTTTAAAGGAAACGGTTGAACAAAAACTAGTACCGTTCTTTTTGTTTTAGACTGAAAACGTATACAAAGTGTGAAAGTGAGACTGCTTAACGCCAAACAAATGTTGATTTTGAACTCATCAGAATATATTGACTTTCAGTATTTTCTAAAAATGGCTGTATGAATGTCTATGATGACCATTATCTGCACCATGCGTTAAGATAGCTTCATTTGCCACTCACCAGGTAAATCTTAAATATACATTGTACGTTGATTTCAAAATGTTTGATCATCTCTTTGGAACGTTAATATGATTTTCTAAAAATTAAATAATAAACAAAATGTTTGTTGAACTATTTATGATACATACTGTATAATGTCAACAAAATAATGCCTACGTTTGTAAAAGAAAACCAGAAAATGTATTCCAAGCGTATGCACTTTGGAACATGTCTCCTTCAGTACTTCGAGCATTTCTTACAAATACGAGATCGTTTGATTTTAAAATTGCAACAACATCAGTAGTGTAACATTTTATAAAGGTTTCGTCAGAGAACATTACTCTTTTGATGTCATGGTTATTAACAACAATTGCGTAAAACATATCATGACCACCGTTCTGACATAACTGTAATGAGAACGAATATGTCCCAGTTACTGGTGCTGTGAAGACCCCTGTGGTGTGGTCATAGCCATTTCCTTCATTCAGCGTTGTCGTATTGAACACAAGAACCTGGTTTGCTGAAGGTGAAAGATTCGTCAGATCTTTACTTCTGAACACAACAGACGGGCCTGCAAAAGATTAACATCTTCGTCTTTATAACAGCCCCTAGAAATAATATGAAAAGAAGAAAAAAACTTAAATACCTATTTTTACGTAATACAAAATGTAGTTATATACAAACTCTAGTTAGTTTCAATGCCATATTATTAGATATATACAATTATGATTCACATAACAGTCGATCCTTTATTCGGCAGTAACAGACCTGCAACAATTATAGAACATAAGGGACACAAGAGCAACATTCCTGGCATGTTTCGCATTTGGACTCAATTGATATAAATAAAGAAAATACACAATTATATATTGTCTGAAGACCTTAAGTTCTGGACAGCCTCCGTGGTTGAGCGATTAGACTAAGAGGTGCTAACTTGAACTCACTGACGATCGGACCTAATATTTAGAATTATTGACCTAAGGTATATACATGTACCACTGTATTTACCTAGGTCTGTTTATATCCAATAGCGATTCACAGTGTTTTAGGCCATGCAAAATTGATTTGTTGATTATCTGATGCGCTTCTAAATATCTGAAGCGAGCGAGCGAAATTAAACATTATAGAAAAATAATATTATTTGGTCCATGAAATAAATAATAACTGGTAATGAAGTATGTGTATAGAATTGTGATATACAATTTAACTGTAAAGAAGGTTCCTTTAGTTTACAAAATAAACTAGAATCAGGTAAGTAAAATAAATTATCTTTAAACATATTAGCTTATTAGGAATTATATATTTTGGGTTTTAGAGAAATTAAAGCGAGCCAGTCCGATGACCAATTTATTTATTCGATATGACTTTCTGTTATTACACATATGCATCATTCCTGAAATGTATCACGAACAACTGGAATTCACAGTAAACAGATTTGTTAAATATACATGTATATATTTAATTAATAGTATTTGATTACAGTTTGTCAGTTTGTTTAAATTGTTTTTGGTGTTTCCTGCTAAAACAACTGACAGAGAAAGAGAGACAGACAGACAGACAGACAGACAGACAGACTGTGTGGTCACATGTCAATGTTTTAGTCCGCTACAAGTTTCACCAGAGATTTATAAGATTAACCCTCCGTTATTATGTCCCCTTCGAAGAAGGGGAGTATATTGATTTGCAGATGTCGGTCCGTCGGTCTGTCGGTATGTCTGTCCGTCCGTCCGTCTACTTACTGATTTTCGGATGATAACTCAAGAACGCTTAGGCCTATGATACTGAAACTTTATGTGGAGGTTGGTCATGACCAGCAGAGGACCCCTATTGTTTTGAGGTCAGTATGTCAAAGTTCAAGGTCACAGTGACCCGGAATAGTAAAACGGTTTCCGAACGATAACTTGAAAACGTTTACACCTAGCATCTTCAAACTTGATGTAGTTTGTCATGACCAGCATTGAACCCTTTTGATTTTGAGGTCAGTAGGTCAAAATTCAAGGTCACGGTGACCAGTTATTGTAAAAAAATTTCCGAACAATAACTCGAGAACGCTTTGGCCTAACATGCAAAGGGGTCTGTAACATTATCTACACTTGGAGTAGATAAAGTATACATTATTTGAAAGTTAATTGTCTAATCAGCAAATTGATGCATATTTGAGCGTTGTATATTGGTTCTTTTTCAAGTAACAATAAATCAAACGATTTGATATCTATCCGAATAAGCTTGGCAGTTTTTTCCCTTGTACTTATTATATGCATACGTTAACAAACGAGTAGACAATGTTACAGACCCCTTTGCTAACATGTTGACACTTGATGTTGGGATTGGTCATACCCAGTAGAGGACCCCTTACGGTTTTGAGATTAGAAGGTCAAAGGTCAAGGTCACAATGACCCGGAATTGTAGAATGGTTTCCGCTCAATAACTTAAGTTAGGACTGACCAATTGCAATGAAATTTAGTTCGTAGGTAGTTTGCGGGGAGAGGAAGCTTGGGTTGTATTGGGGTCACATTGTTCAGGGTCAAGGTCATTGTTACTAAAAATAGAAAAATGGTTTCCGCTTAATAACATGAGTTAGGAGTGACAAATTGCAATGAAACTTGGTGTGTAGGTAGCTTGCATGGAGAGAAAGATATTTAGATATTTTATCTTTTAAATTTTTATTTTGTTTTAGCAAAAAAAAAAAAAACATTGTTCGAGGGTTTTTTTGGGGGGAGGGGGCAAGGTCATTGTTACTAAAAAAAGATTTTTTTTCGATGTTTTTTTATTATAAAATTGTTTTACGCAAAAAAATAATATTTTTAGTTCAGGTCACAATTATTTTTTTTTCATTTTTTTTTAGTTTTTAAATTGTTTTTTAAGCCCAAAAAGTTTTTCAAGGTCAAGGTCACTGCTACTAAAATAGATTTTTTGCAAATTTCTCTTTAGTGTTAAATTGTTTTAAGTAAAAATAAAATTTTAGGAGTCAAGGTCACAGTTACTAAAAATACTTTTTTTTTCAATTTCTGTTTTTAAATTTCTAATTGTTTTTAGCCAAAAACATTTTTTATTCAGGTCAAGGTGACTTCGTAAAAAAAGAATTTTTTCGAATGTTTTATTTTCCTTTTTTATTTCTTTTTTTATTCTTAAATTTCTACAGATGCCGTTTTCACGAATTTCACACTGACTTTAACTTTAAAAACCGGTCTTTTCATAGTACAACTTTTGCATCAATGGGGCCTTACGTGTTTCACAAACAGCTCTTGTTTTAAATTATCTCCCTTTATTATAACTGCAAAAATGCTGAAGGGGATTTATTCAAACTGGGTACAAAGATAAAGGGAATTTAGTGGATTTGTGATATCTCCTTTTATATAAAACATCTTTAGAAACAATTCAAGAGTGAGTCCTCCTGTAAACAAAATGAATACTTTCCTGAAGGTTTAAAACCGGCTGGGGACTAATATATTGATTGCAATACTCCTTGTTTCTTGAGACCTCTCAGTGCAGATATTTTGCACATGTCTATCTGATGGTCCGTTTTAATTTTCACTCGGAAGTTACGTTTTACATGCCCCTTAAATTTACACCACACTTTCAACAACTTATTTTTCTGCCGTTGGACCTACTTTTCAACAACATTGACATTAATTTTTTTTGTTTAACTTGTTTGCTTTATGTCCATATTTCTGACATTCATAGCACTTAGATCTTCTCACGTGATCAACTATTTCTCTTTGTTATGTTTCAGAATAATTTTAAACAATTTCAACTTGTCATTGCTCAGGCCATCTAAAACACTTTTTTGCCGGCTGTTTTCAATGATTTCATGGTTTTGTCTTCAAATCAACCTCAGTCAACTTCATGCAATTTGACATTTTATTCAAGCTTTTGATTAATTTTGTAGTGCTTAAGCTAATTACACTAAACTTTTTCACGAGGTCAACTTTTTGATATTTTCCCATTAACCGTGTATGAAACAACTCTTTATTCTATCAGAAACGACGAAAATTTTACGACAATAGCTAGACGTACACAAATATATAATGCATCACTCTTGCCATCTTCTGTTGAATTATGGAACTCATTTAATTTAGAAATACGAAACTCAGGATCATTAAAGGTCCCATTGATTGAAAAAATTTCTTTTTAACATTTGAATATTATTCGTCAGCAAATGCAAATTTGACAATTATTAACGAAAAATACCAAGTGGTTACCTGTCCGCAAGTCCATAAAGTTCTCAAAAAAACACACCTGTACGGAAAGTGACGATAATATTTCCGGAAACCTACGAGCGGCAGTTTCGGAATCGCTAGCCTGGAGTGACGTCACTTGCAGTACATTCGTGGCCGATAACAGGTACTCTAACAACAACGAAAGTGAGAATTTCATCTTATTAGGCATCTCCAGAGAGTAGAGATGAAGATATTTTGAGCCCGTAACGTATAGAACGAAGTCCGTGTAATGTTATAAAATTATTTGATTAAAGTATAAAAATACAGCAGTTATGTCGAGTTTTTCTTATATGCAAATGACACCAACTTCTGTTTCTGTTTGTTTCTATCAAAATTAAAATCTATGTTTCATTTTTAAATGTGTAAGAAAAGTACCATTCAATGTATCGACACGATCTAAATGTACGCATGCACGTGAGTCACAAACTATACAATTATGGACGATATTATATTTCCATTGATGATGAAAATGAGAACACAAATGCTCGATCTAATTACAATATCTAAAATGATGAGCTTGATTTTCCATGACACGTTTTCTTGTGGGTAGTTTAAAGAATTAGATTTACAATTGAATTAAGAATGTAAATCAAAATAGTTTACACGATTTTGTTGGTTAAAAAGCAGTTCTGACGCAAATCTGTTTGAAAACTCATTATAATTAAAATCACGATATCTACCTAAATACGTGTCAAATTTCACTTTAAGAAAAATATTTCATTCGAGTACATAAAATGTGTCATCGGCAACCAAAAAGATATACTTTCTGAACATTTATAGGGTTGCTGGAAACTTTCTTTTGCTGAATTGCTTTTTACCAAGTTGTATATATTTATGTTTTTCAAGATTGAAACTTGAAAACAAATATAATGGTTTCATAATTTTAATTGGGCACTTTGCATGTTAATAAACTATATTGTTGTTGTTGTATATTGTTGTGTAATTATCAAATGCAATTGACCAGTGTGCAATATGCAATAATGTGTGACCAGGTAGGTTGCTGGCAGGTGGGCGCCAATTAACAACAAATCATATCGCATCCTTTGTTGTGACTTATGCCCTTGGGCTAGATTAACTGTAATTCCTTCAATGGTTAG
Source organism: Saxidomus purpurata (assembly GCA_022818135.1). Classification (NCBI taxonomy): domain Eukaryota; kingdom Metazoa; phylum Mollusca; class Bivalvia; order Venerida; family Veneridae; genus Saxidomus; species Saxidomus purpurata. The sequence continues at coordinate 4,302,457 of JAFMSR010000013.1, read as the reverse complement.
ATCTACGCTAATTATTTACCATGGCAACGTTGTTAAAATGATATATTGTTTAAGGATTTAAAACTGATATGGATTACTGGAGTGTTCCGCACAATGTAAGTTAAACTTCTAGTAGAGTAACTGTTAGATTCTATATAGGGCCTTTGTTCTACATTATTTTTTTTAAATGATTTTAAATATAAATGCCAGCTTTTTTTATAAAGACTAGATCTTAAAAACATGTGTCTTAAATATTATCATAATATTCTGTAATAAAATACATTTTGTAACAAAAGTTTCAACCTAACATCCTCGTATATGATGTAATTAGGCATGATTTAAGTTATAGAAGTAAAGTTGAAATTCTAGATTGGAAAAGTTTGTAACAAACAAAGTCTTAATCTTGCTATAAGAAACTTATTCCTAAAGAAAATAATTAAATTGAACAGATCGAAATCATTCTACAAAGGTCGAATTTAAAATACATTTTCTGTCGTTATGTCGTGCATGAGCGACTGAACGGACTTTCAACGCTTGGACCGTTTCACGCAGTTGCTACTCTAGAATTTGAAACGTTCGTCATACAGTCACATGAAGTTCGGACCCGAAAAGTTGTACGGGCCGACCATAAAACATATATAATTCGTTTTATGTATGCTTGATAGTCGCGCCAGGGTATTTTATAAGAATGACTTTCCAGGGCCCAAACTTCATGCGACTGCGTTTCGTCCCTATTGTCTTAGTCACTGACTTTTTATATTAGAGTCCTTAGGTTACTGGTGTTGGCTTATTCTATCACTCCATTTGTTGCTGCATCCACCCAGAACACACCAGGCGCCTCCCATTTACAAAAAATAATATAAATAGTAAGTTAACCGTGTTTTTACACGGAGTTTTGTGTGCTCGTTTACTATAATCAATGTAACGGATCTTTCTCGAGTACTGCAAGTGACGTCACACGGAAACTTTTCCGATATTTTACGGAAGTCGCCGAGGATCGTAATATTTGCGTTTCGGTGAAATACCGGCCAATTTGTATTGGTGATTTATGTCCCAATAAACACGTTTCTTGTCGAAAATTTCCGCCCAACTGGGTTCAGTGCAGTGCACTTAATTAACAAATGGCTGACAAAATATAAACAGGTGAAATTTTCAATCAATGGGACCTTTAAGTATATTCAAGTCAAAATTAAGTAAAATCAAGGCACTGGATGTACCGAAACACTTTCTTCATGGTGATAGATACTTATCGGTCTTGCATGCTCGCTTGAGAAACAAGTGCAGTAACAATTACTTATTTAGAAATTTAAAAAATAATATCGCAATCTCCTATTCTTTTTTACTGGGAAGGGCCGTCCATTACTGTTATTAGAACTTTTGGCCCGACCCATTTGCTTTTGTTTTGTTGTATCATATGCCTGGTTGTGTGTACTTGTATTTTTGTACAATTTTTATTTGCAATAAAATATGATTAAACTAAAACCTTTTGGTCCGTGCATGAACAGCCTATGTTGCAATGAGTAAACTGTGAATAAACCTTTTTATAACCCCAAATTATTTTGTTACCAACACTCTGGTAGTCATTTTAGTAATTGAATAGCTTTTACCATTACGTTATCCGCCTCGATAGCCTAGTGGTAAGAGCGTCCGCTTCGTGTGTGGGAGGTCATTGGTTCGATCCCCAGCCGCGTCATACCAAAAACGACAAAAAATGGCACTGACAGCTCCCTAGCTTGGCGCTTAGCATTAAAAATGGTAGTGTCAGGAAGGTAAAGATACGCTTCCTGCTTCTAAGGTAAGTATTTGTTACTGGATACCCTGTTTGTCGCACAATAGCTTTGTAGCTAATGTTGTCTGATGATTATATGCGACGTTTAATAAGGCTTTTTTATCTTTATTGTTTTATATCTATACGAACAGCAAACGACACGTGCTTTTGTTTACAAAATTATCCACCATGTAAGGTGTACGAGGGTCTCGCATATTGACTGATATACAGGGTCATGTGACAAAAGGTGGACCAATTCCAATGATTAAACAACGTAAGTAACAGTAAATATATTTGAATTTATCAATGATGGCATATAAAATTGAATCAGATCAGAATCAATTGAAATAATAAAATGAGATTTTTATCTTTCTTTGTTCAGTTTCTTCTCTGTTCCAGAAAACTGCCTCACTTTTTGCTTTACCAAGTCATTATAAACTTTCACCATAAAGAAACATTTGACACGAAATATCTATAACATAAATGCTACTGATGCCAAAAGTTCGATTCTTAAACGCTTCATACTTCTAATACCGTTTTATTTATTTTTTGTGCAGTATGTAACAGACAAAAGATGACGGCCGAAACATCAAGGTTTGTCCTTAAAGAGGCACTCCCTAAAACTGGGGTCAAGTGATTAGCGATTTATTACAAAAGGCCTCTATGTTGATTGTTTGTGCTACAATGAGCCATTTTTCGATATATGGTAAAAGTGTATTTATTTATCATTGTATTTTCTTTAAACACATTATTTATGCTTGGAGAATATACTTTGCTAGATGCAGCGAGTGCCCCATTAAGAATGCTAGCATGGTGCGTTAAGGTCTAGCTTCTAATCTCGAGTTGTTGTAAAGGTTTTGGATGGACGTTCATAGAGTATGGTTATGTTAGATTTGCAGAAAGCATTTGACGCTGTAGACAATGACATTTTATGTGGTAAACTTAGAATCATGGGTGTTAAATCTACAGATTAGTTTATGTCATATCTAAAGGGTAAAAAGCAACATGTTTGTGTTAATAATGTTTATTCTGACTTCCAGCATGTTACATGTGGTGTTCCACAGGGCAGTATTCTTGGCCCTTTATTGTTTCGTTGTTATGTAAATGATATGGAAATCAGTATTAATCCAACATGTAAACTGATACTATATGTTGATGACAGTGCAATTTTATTTGCCCACAAAGATTCAAATGTCATATCTGAAAAAACTAGGAACTGTTTTAGAATCATGTTCATCAAGAAAGCTGTTAAATGCCACTTGTTAGATGTGGTTAATATCTCGTAGCCAAAGTAGTTTATATAATCATGATAGATTGAACAGTTTTTGTTTTATGTCTTATGCACTTTATATCAAATGAAATATAATTGCATGTAACACATGAAAACATATTACCAATGTACCTATAATTTAATTTTCCATAACCATTATGCTTTTTTGTATGAACTTCCAAAAACCAAAGCCTTATTTTTATCTTTTTATGTTTTTTAGCTGTAAGATATTTATCAGGACCCCAGTGGAAATAAACTTCAGGGCTTTAATGGGCCTTCCTATCCGGGATAGTGCGGCCATTGAAGCTGGTCCTCTTTGACATGTCATAAATTTGTCAGTCATTTAAGGCATTGTGCATGATTTAAAATCTGCACGAGTAGTTCCATTGTATAAGAAGAATGACAAGACTAAAGCCGGTTATTATCGTCCAGTTTCTATTTTAAGTATCATATCCAAGGTCTTGGAAAAGGTCATATATGATCAAGTTGAAGAGTACCTAGACAAGAATAATTTATTATATGACTTTCAATCTGACTTTAGACGCGGGTTTTCCACTGATACATGTTTAATTCATTTATCTGACTTTATTCGGTTTCAAATGGACAAAGGTCATATAGTAGGGATGGTGCTACTTGATCTTCAAAAAGCTTTTGATACTGTTGATCATTCAATTTTAGTAATGAAACTGAAAGCTCTTGGATAAAATAAAGCCGCAATTAGCTGGTTTGCATCATATTTATCTGACAGGCACCAGTTGGTTGATGTGTCTGGTACACATTCTTCTCCAGCAAATATTTCTTGTGGGGTCCCCCAAGGGTCAATATAAGGGCCTCTCCTTTTTTAATATATGTTAATGATATGTCAGCAGTGGTCAAACACAAATTACTGCTATACGCTGATGATTCTTGTATTTTGGTCTCTGGTAAAAACAGACTCGAAATTGAATCTCTTCTAAGTGAAGATATGGTTACGGTTAGTGAGTAGCTCACTTCAAACAAGCTATCTTTGCACCTTGGGAAAACAGAGTCCACTCTGTTTGGTTTTAAACCTAAACTAAGTTCTCAGTCCAACCTTAATATCTCTTGTAATGGTCATGTTATTGAGTCCAAAAATTCAGTAAATCATTTGGGTGTAACCCTTGACCAAAGTCTAATATGTGAAGCTATAGCTAGGTTGGTTATTAAAAAAGCAAATTCCAGGATAAAATTCCTCTACAGAAAACGTGAATTCCTCACTCTGCATACTAAAAACTTCTGGCCATGTCTCTTATCCAGTGTCATTTTGATTATGCTTCCACTTTCTGGTTCCCTAAGTTGACGTAAAATCTTAAAAATATACTACAGGTCGCTCAAAATAAGCTTATTCGTTTTGTAATGAATCTTGATCCAATGACTCATACAGGTCTAGATCATTTTTTTATTTAAATTGGTTACCAGTGGCTAAGAGAGTTGATCAAATCACTCTTTGCCATGTCTTTAGGATTAAAGATAACACAGCACTAGCTTACTCAAAGGAACATTTTGTTGCTGCCAGCACTATGTATAACCATCGTACAAGGTATAGTGCCACTGTCAGGTCTAAGTTAAGTAAGTTCCCTTGTTTTGATTTCACAGACAGTGGTCGTTTTTCCATCCCCAAGATCAAAGGGTTCGGTAAAAAAACATTTGCATACCGTGGTTGACAGTTATGGAATGATTTGCCACAGGATATGAGAGACATTAAAGTTCTAAGGGTATTTAAAGCTAGGGCTAAGGATTTTTTGTTGGCATAAACTTGTGATAATTCTCAATAACCAATCTGTGATAATTATGTTATTTTTATCAATTTAGATAATCTGTAGGTATTAATTAATTAATTAATTTATTTATTTATTTAATAATTAAAGGTTAATAAACATGTCTTGCTATGTTGTGCCATTAATATCAAGGACCACAATTGAAATAAAGGAAATTGCTTTTGCCTTTTTTGTGTTATCCTTGGTATTGATGTGCCGGACATGGTTCTCATGAGCATGCTTTTATAATAATTTTTATCATTGTATGTATCATTTTTTACCAAGCTTGTACATTTTTACCGAAATTAATCTATCTATCTATCTAGGTTTAATACACACTTAATTTTGGCTAATTGCTCGTTTCAAGTTTCTGCATATATTAATTTACTTATTTTTCTATAATTTAGTTATAAACAATTACAAACATCTCATTATGTGCAAATAAGTTTGGAATATTAAAGTCATCATGAATAGTAAATTTATTTGTACTGAATCTGAATCTGTTATACCAAGTTAATGTGTTAATTTAGGCCTACTGTGATAGTTATTTGTCAGTTTGAAAATGTCGCTATTTGTGTATTTAATTTAATTAAATTGTATATATGTGTATTTTACCTGAATAGAATCAATCAATCAATCTATCTTTAACCTAAATAAAGTTTGAACCAGTACTCCTATCTCAACTTGGAACACTTTTTGTTAGGTGAAATATTGAAAGAAACAGTAATACACGCGTGTACAGATGCGTGTTAATTCGATACCTTTACATGCATTTTTTCTACAAGCAGCAACTTCTAATGGATTGCCGTCGCAATATCTTCCACTAAGTGATGGTGACGGGTTCGTACAAGTCCTTGGCCTTGAATGTAGACCTTCACCACACGTGACACTGCAGCTGCTCCAGGAACCCCAGTCTGACCATCCACCATCTGATTGTGTGGAATAAAACGTAATCACCTGTTTTTGCGATAATAACTCTCAAATGCTTCTTGACGTATTGAACCGTTTTTTAAAAAGTCAAAAAGTACTGTACATTGCAAACATACATAAAACTCCATTGGGTAAATCATGAATCTGTTCTCAGCCGATTGTTTGATTTTGAAACAAAAGTTCTCAGAGATTATAGATTGTGTTCTTTTTTTAAAGGTTTTGAATTTTCGTTTCAAATACAATTCTTTTACACGTTGGTCTTTCTGAGAAGGGATAGTTTGTTAATATTTAATGAGGCAAAAAGAGAACGTTTCTGTTACCTTGACCTGTTAAAGGTAACTAAGGTTACGAACATATTATATTACGTACTGGCACAAGGTCCCGGCATACACAGCCTATCGTCCATGTTCAAACCAAAGCAGTGGTCCCCATACCTCAGTGGGGCCGGATTCGTACAGGTACGTTGACGTCTTTGTAGTCCAACATCACAAGTAGCGGAACAACTTTCCCATTCTGTCCACATGCTCCATCCCCCGTGTACTGCCAAAACAAATACCACATCGAAATCGTTCTAAGACTTGTAGGTTCACTCGTACATGTTTATATTCAAAGGTACAAAAAGTAGTTATGGCAAGGATTAATGGCGTGTTATGTGTTGCAAAAGTATATGTTTTACTTATTTACCTTATCCTTTGTTTGTTTATAAAATGTTCGAAATAGGTATGATAAATCATAAATGCTTGTTAAACAGACAGCAAAAATATGTGTTCAATACTCGTAAGTCTTTAGAATAGAAGATAATTGTGAAAAACATGCAATCTTAGTATAATTTTATTAAAAAGAACCAGTATACTGAAATATTAATTACTCTTTCAAAATAGTTTAAACTAGAAATGAATGAATATTTGATATTGAGCCATTTAATTATTTGTTCAATTAGGAAATAATTATTGTTTTTGCACAAATAGAACATACATTTATATTTCATTTCATTGAACAACTACAAAACAACTACAAAAAATGTATTTAAAGTAATCATAAAGTATTTGAAATTTAATAAATATGCAAGAAATAAATCATGTTATATTGCAACATGTCACACATTATGATGAGGTGATTATCGAATTATGTCATAAGAATTCGATCACCGTTAAAGTCCCAGGATCTTTTTGAATTTATCGATATTGTGAAATAAATATACTGACAGGATAATGATCGAACCATGTTCTTTTACTCACTCTAAAACGATGTTGACGTAATCATTTCTTTTGTATTCAAGTCATTTTTTCACGAAAAAGATTTGCTAGAAAGACTTTTTTAATTTTTGCAATATCATTGATAAAAAATACTGCTCTAAATTTCTAACATGTACATCGATTAAAAAAGTAATGTTATGAATGTTTATGGTACAATTAAAGGGCATTTCCGTCGGTAATACGTCTTTCTTGGTAAAATAAGAGCTACTTTTCAATGTGGTCCTGGGACTTAAATGACATCAATTGGACAAATTCAATATATGGCTATCAATTGTACAAGTACAATATCACAAGGTAGACATATTAAAGATATATTATAAATATACATGTATTTCATAAACATATAGAAACTGAACTTCAGGAAATGAATGCAGATACATTACCGGGACATAATGGCTTTTGGCATTGTTTAGTTTCAGTACGGTTCCCTTTACAATCGAGACCACCGTGAGCTGGAACGGGGTTTGTACATGTCCTCGTTCGCGACTGGGACCCCGCTTCGCAAGTCACACTGCAGACGGACCACTGTGTCCACTCCGCCCACACACCGTCAACTTAAAAAGTATGAGATAGAATATGATACAAAACGTTTTTGTATTTCTTCATTGTCTGCTCGAACATGGAATTTCAAATTTGGAAACCAACGGAACAATGAACAGAGAACAAAGCTTGTGAACATTGCGCGAGGCAAGTGTATGAAAAGAAAGAGTAGCTGCTTACCCACATCACATAGTTTACAGAACCTTGGACACAAAGATTTTGCATGCTGTATGTCTTTGCATATTCCAAATATAGAATTCATTCGAGCACAGTCAACTGTTTCATCGTCGATGCATGCAGCGGCTGAAATTACATTTAAATTAGACTATTGATATTGCGATGCTTTCGCCATATTTTCTTCATGAAATTTAAGGGTTAACATGTTCGGCGTTGATTTAGAGTCTTTGGATTAAGAAAATACGACACACTAGAGTGGGCAACTAAAATAGATTACAAAGTAAGATAATAGAGGGTATGTTCGGATATGAAGACGTGTGACGCAGTCTATGTCCCATCAGTAATGGGATAATTTAATGATGTCATCAGAGCTGGAATCATATCATGTTACAAGACAAAAATATTCCTACCCATCATGTCATAACAAATTTATTAGAATATACTGCTCCGTACTTAAATGTGGTTCAATTATCCATAATTTACAGACAAGATACTGGTGATCCTAATTCTGAATTACGTGAAACAAAACTTGATTCATAAAAGAAATAATGAAAACATACGCTTTCTGCGAGTACAGAGTATGTCATTGCAGTGATCTGTACTACAACATTCATGGCACCTGTCGTCTTGCCTCTTGGTCAAATCCCGACCGACGAGGCTACCTGATCCACTTGATGCTACACCGCATTGCTGAAATAATTTGTAAGTATTGTTTGAATACGACCAGTAAATAGACATGCAGTCTTGTTCTGTGGCCAGTTTGAATATTAAGTTTATCGATGATTAAATTGGTGCTTTCAAAGAGCATATCGAAAATAAAAATATTTTGAGTAATGCAACTAGTTATGGAAATTGATTCTGTTCAATTCTATAAAAGAATTATTGTAAGAGGACAGATGAATTTGTAAATAGAAGTTGCACAAATGACCCAATATCATTGTAAAACGTGTGAGTTTAATAGACTTTAAGAATATGTGATTGCTATTTTGCAGGACCACTCATATTCTAAGTTAGATTACATATGCGTCATCGAAAATACCAGAATTTTAAACAAAGAATATGACTTTGTTATAAGCCTTTAAATTTGTTATTGTTAATTCTATATCTGATGTCAATTTCTACCTGACTGTTTATACATCCTAAGGAAACTGTTCTAGTCTGTCCTGACAAAACAGAGTCTTTGTAACAGGCCTAAAACGAAGCAAAATATCTGTATATTTCTTTTATAATGAAAACAAATTTATATTAAAATACTTTAATGCTTGTCATTTGTGTCTTGGAATTTAAAATCCGGCGAGTAAAATTTTATTTATTTTGTGAAACCTCCAAAGTTTGATTTCCCTATACAATGTTACAGCTCATGTTAACTGTTTAAAAATGTGATTATCATGTTCATTAGATTTAACAATGTGTTCCATTTACGCGAAATACAGTGGCGCCTGCGTGTAGGTTCCCCGTGTTTGCGTGAAAAAGCGTTTTGCACGCGTGTGGGACACGATCGTGTTGCACGGTATGTTACTGCGCATGCCCAGAGTGCAGCGTGCAGCGTGTAGAACCGTGCAATTGCTAGTGCGCATGCCCAGCGTGCAGCGCATAGGAAACCGTGCAATTGCTAGTGCGCATGCCCAACGTGTAGTCGCTGAGCGTGAAACGTGCAAGCGCATTTATCATTGGGCTACATGTATGTTTTGCTCTGGATAACACCTGGTCAATTCTAGCATATTTCAATCAATCACCTGCATTTTTCGCCAATAGTCGTACTTTTCCTATCATCCAATTAACCTCGCTGATGCTAAAGGAAGTCGGTAATCGGCATGTTTAGATTTTATCCAAAGAAGTATGGAAAATACCCCAATTTTATTAAAATGAAAACATCAGCCCAGATACTAGTTATTATAGGCAAGACAAAGTCTCTGTGCCGGTGCCGACCCACTTCGGACCACATTTTACGGACACTTCGGACCAGATTTATAGACACTTCGGACCAGATTTATAGAAACTTCGGACCATGAATATATATTGTCGCAAACTCTGATATGACACTTCGGACCATGAAAATATTATAGCAAACTATTATGTGACACTTCGGACCACAAAATCGTAATGATTTTAATTATATTAATCATAATTTTCTCATTTTGGCACCGCCACTGACGATAAATATCCCAATGTTGATTAAAAACAATTTATTAAAAAAAACAACAACATCAAATCAAATACTAAATTAGAATTTAAGCCCGACGAATATTTCAAGAATAAGTCATGTTTAAAAGTCCCAGGATCACATTTACAAGTAGCTTTCATTTAATCAAGAAAGATGTCTTGCTGACAGAAAAGACCTTTATTTGTGCCAAAACCATTCCAAACTTTGCTTTTTAAATTGATAAGTACATATCAGAAACATAGTGCAAAATTTTTTTTCAATGCTTTTGCAAATGGCAACTCTTTTTCTGAAAGAAAAAACTTGAATACAAAAGAAAGGCATAATTATGTGAAGACATAATTATGTCAACGTCATTGTTTTAGAGTGAATAGAACATGATTCTATCATTATACTATCAATAAATTTATGTGACTGTATCAGTACATTTTAAGTGATCCTGGGGCTTTAATATATATACAGAAATTACATATCCTTTGAACGCCTATAACGTAATAAACTGTATACGCGGGTTAAGACAGGTTTGGCCTTCCATAGAAGTGACAGTTACCGTATCGAACACGTTTTGGCTGTATGAATGTAAAGGCTATGCCGACAGCCCCTGAATGTTGAAATCTCAGACGTCTGAGGCAAATGCCGACACTTTAAGACAACCTTGAAAATGACCTTGGACTCAATTTTACCAGCTTTGAAAATTTTCATTTTACCAATGTTCCCTGTGGGATAGTGTTTTAAGCGCGTGCAAATATTTTTTCATAGACATAAAGCAGACATGTCGTACTCAAACCTAGGTATATTGACATCTTATGAGAACGCTTAAAATTGACCTCTTGTTAGCAAAAAAAAAAGAAGTCCATGCGCAGGTTAGCAGACAGGGTGACCCCTGCGCGTGACCTCTGTAGGTGGGCCAATGGAAATTTTACTTTCATGTTACAGCTCAATCTATTTGCCGACGTATACAACACGCGCAGTAAACCGAAAGTACCATAACGTGATGTACAGTGTTTACAAAAACACATGCATGTCTGTCAAGTTTGTAACAAAATATGCCGGTGTGCAAAGGTTATGGGTACAGTACATTGTATTTTAAAATTTATCAGAGCATTCATTGCAAATGGTAGTCTTCTTTCAAATTTACAAAATGTCCATTACATAAAGTTAGTAAGAGACAATATCATGGCTATTTTCCTTTTCTTTTACCCATTAGGGCATAGAATACACATTAATTGGCATGGACCGCCACCTCTAAGCACTATAGTGTACAGAGGAATGAATTGGATAATACAGTGGGATATTTTCTAAGTGCCTAGCCTCAAAAGATGTGCAGGGGGGATTTGCCCTATCTCTGGTTTAAAGTTTTTTGCAGTGGAAAAATAACACTTCAAATCAATTAGTGTGATGTTAATAAAAATATTTAGAAAACAAGTCGTTAAAGCTGTCATTGGAAAGTAACAAATGCCCCAAAAGTAGTGTCTCCCAGTCTGTGACCTGGACCATCAAGATGTGGACCAAACTTTCAAAGTTCCTTCGGGAGCACTGAAATACATGTCGCAAAATCCCTTTTATTCATCACTGCGACAAGTACATGTATGTGGGATGCAAAATATTTTTGAGCCCTGGACCAAAGTCTATGAATAGCTTCGTGAAAACGAGTCAAAATTGTAAACTAGAGCTTTCACTAAATGTGATTAATACCCCTGAAAGACTGCTTTATAAACTGAGGAATTTCGTAGTAGAATACCTTGCAAACAAACTAAAAAGAGATATTGTTCTTGGCAATAACTCTGTAATTTGTCAAAAAAGAGTTATGATTCTTGTACACTGCACTTCCTTCCTACGTGCTTGACCATTGTATGGAATCGTATTGAATTCCAACCAATAGTTTTCGAATAATGCTCCGGACAATAAATTATACAAAGGGCAACAACTCTGAAATGAGTTAAAATACTTTTGCACTGCACTTCCTCTCATTGTGCTTGACCTTTGTATGAAGTTGTATTGAATTCCAACCAGTAGCTTTCAAGTTATGCTCCAGACAAGCAAAAGTATCAAGGGTAAAAACTCTGTAATTAGTCAAGATGGAGTTTTGGTTCCTGTGCACTGCACTCCCTCTCATTGAGCTTGACCATTGAATGAAGTTGTATTGAATTCCAACTAGTAGTTTTCGAATTATGCTCTAGACAAGGAAAAGTAACAAAGGACAGTAACTCTGTAATGAGTCAAAGTAGAGTTATGGTTCCTGTGCACTGCACTTCCTCTCAATGTACTTGACCATTGTATGAGGTTGTATTGAATTCCAACCTGTAGTTTTCAAGTTATGCTTCGGACAAGAAAGTAACAAAGGGCAATAACTCTGTAAATACTCAAGATAGAGTTATGGTTCTTGTATACTGCACTTCCTCTGACTGTGCTTGATCATTGTATGAAATTGTATTGAATTCCAACCAGTAGTTTTCAAGTTACGCTCCGGACAAGGAAAAGTAACAAAGGGCAATAACTCTGATATTAGTCAAGATGGAGTTATGGTTCTTGTGCACTGCACTTCCTCTCAATGTGCTTGACCATTGTACATGTTGTATGAAGTTATATTGAATTCCAACCAGAAGTTTTCAAGTTGTGCTCCGGAAAGGAAAAGTAATAAAGGGCAATAACTCTGTAATTATTCAACCTAATTGTTTTTGGCTATTGAACTACATCATATCTGACATTTCATTCCAAGATGACGTACCTCACCAGTATTACAAACAACTGTGTTGTTGCAGGTACCTGGATCATTTATATGTAAGCAACTGAGGCATTCAAGAGCAGCTGAAAAATCAATTTTCGGGGTAAGTTCATTTTTGTACATTAAAAACATGAACTTAACATAGCATTTTACCATTTCGGAAATCCAGATATATCATATACTATATGTACCATATAATATGACTATTTTAAGACAGTGATATATTTGGATAACGACTGTGATTTTTAAGAAATTCTCTTGTTAAACAGTCATTCCTCATGCTATTTTTCTGTTTTAATCTCTGGATTATTTTATCTATTTTATTATAGGACTAATTAAGTCCTTCTCTATGATATAAAAGACCAGTGGTTAGTATAGAACTGTTTGGATATTTCCTTTGACTGTCAAAACGTCATAATTAACATATATCTATGGCTGCCGATTACTTTAAGGGAGTTATTCTCTGTTTGACTGCAAGGGATAAAGAAAACATAAATCCAATTGAAATGAAATATGACATTTTAATAAAACACATGTATAAAATGTATCAAAAAACACAATGCATGAACATTTATCATTATCAACAGGAAATATGAGAACAATACATACATATTATAAAAGAATTATACATTTTCGGTAACTGCTAGTATTATGCCATGTTATTTTGAAAAACACAGTAAATGCGTATTGCATTAATAACTAAATTCCACAATCCCTATATATATCAATTAATCCTACCTATGGCTGATGACGTATTGCATTAATAACTAAATTCCTTAATTCCCTATATATATATATATATCAATTAATCTCACCTATGGCTGATGACGTTTTACATTAATAACTAAATTCCGCAATTCGCTATATATATCAATTAATCTCACCTATGGCTGATGACGTATTGCATTAATAACTAAATTCCGCAATTCGCTATATATATCAATTAATCTCACCTATGGCAGTGCTCTTGAGAATAACCAATAGGAAAACTGCAAACAAAAGACAGCAAACGATGTTTTTTGTTAACTTTACTGTTTAAGAATATAAAAAAATACCATCTAACAGAAATACAGTCGATAGAAATATACAGACATACTCATATAATGGTGTAGATACATACTCGTAGTCCATTTATTAATAAGTGTTATGTCATTGTACAACTATTTTGTTCTATATGATATAATATTTGTATATACATTTTTTTGTACAATCTAGAAGGAAGCTCACATACACAACAAGTTTTAACTAAATACCCAAATGGTATTATAACTGCCAATCATCACTTTTGAACACTGCGTTCTCAGGACAAAGGCAATATGATAATTGGTGGTGAATTCAGCTCGACTTATTTTTCTAGTTTTCCGAGGTACATCTCTTATCAGAAGTGTTTACTTATAGTCAGCAGTTATTTCCTGATTTAAAACCATGAAATTCAATTATGTTTCTGAAGTTTCAACAAAAACATTAATTACAATTCAAACAAGAACATTTTTCGGACTGAACATATACAGAGTAAAGAATTATCAAACGACATACTTTTATAGTTCATAACAATTATTAAACTAATAGAGAAACATCCATAGCTGGAAAAAGATTCAATACAAAGGAAAATCAGGGGCACTGTATGGCTAGTTATCACAGTACTTAAAAAAGAAACTAATCGTCAGTTCTAATCGTCATTTAGAGAACACGTTCCCCTTTGATGTAAAAATATCATATTAAGCCCTTCGTAGATGAATTTAATTTTTGTCGAAACCCAAAATGATAAAATATTTTAAAATTACATTGTTGAAGTAGTCTTTTCTTAATAAGCTTTCAATACGGCTGTAAACTTATTACCTGTCGTGTAAGTTCGTACATAAATTATTACTAATATACATATCTGTATAGGTTAGTGTTCATTTAGATGCATTTACGCAAATAAATTGGTCGGCACGTCAAAATGAACACTAACCTATACTTAGTGTTTGATTTGTTTGTATATCAGCAGTTTTCCCCTATTTGTTAACACAGTTTAGCCAAGTTAAAATGAAGCCAATACAGCGATTTGACAACAAATAATTTCAAATACTCAATAAAGGTTATTGTTCATTTTGATGCATTTACGAAATTAAACCGTTCAGGCGCAGTAAAGGAATCAAAATGAAATCAGCATTGCTCCCTTGTTTACTGACTCAGTATATAACAATTGTTTAACCGCCAAAACTGTCCTGCGATTGGAAAAAACATAATTTCAAACACTAAGGATTATTAAAGATACACAAATCAAAATTTGGAAAGCAAAACTTACTGTTTTTCCACATTTGTGTCTGTCGGCGTTACACATCGAATTATTAAGATTCAGTTGACAGTTTTCAATTGTGATAAGGATGCGGCTAGTTGACCTTTTAAGACAAATTAAGGCTGACCTAGATAATTGAAACACGAGACTATCAGTGTACTTAATATCTCCTGTATATTACCTGATTACCGATATAACGTCGCTCCCACTGTTTCTAAATTTGCTTTTAGTGTCGTCTTCTTACTGGTTCTGTAGTTAAGGGTCACGAATGTCGTTGCCATATTAAAACTTTATTGCAACAAGCAGACCCAATATTTTAAGTCTGTGTTATTGTGTATGCTTAGCACTTATGTATTTCCAAATATTACTGAACAGGTGTTTAACACTATAAGTATCTCCTTCCTTACTCATTCGTCTTTGCATACAGAAACTACAATTATTTTTAGTCATCTTCAGATTTTGAGCTTTTGCAACAATTTATAGGTGAGGAAAATTGTAAATTTAAGCGAAACTAATATAGAAAAATCCCAAATAGCACTGAAGAAGTATATCAATTATTGCTTATTATTTTTGTTGACACACAAATGGGGGTTGTAATATCTAGCTAAAACAATAGTACTATCATTTTCATTGTATAAATAAGCGTTTTGGAAATACTTTTTTTGCGTCTCTAGTTTCGTATCTTAAAATAACCATATCGATAGCATTTATGAGTGTGCATGCACTAATACGATTGGATTGGCATTCCTATAAATGAAGTCACGTGATGTAAAACAAATCGTAGTAAAATTTACTACTCTTGCGGTATCGTCTGCAATAGCAACAACAAAAAAAGACAAATAGTGTTTTGATGGAGGAGTAAAAAAGAACAGCCAAAATTTCACGGAATGCACTGAATGCAGCGACTTCATGTTAGCGCAGCAAATACTCCTTTGACATTTATAATTTATAACGTTTAAATTAACGTGTTAGAATAGAAATATACTTTACTCGTACTCATGAGTGATATACCTGATCATATACCACGATGTGTTGTTCGTATGCTTCGTTATAAATCACTCAGGCCTTCGGCTTTCGTAGTCAGAGTGCTACACATCTGAACACCAAATCATGATATATGATCCGGTATATCAATCAAAAGTAGAATCTATTTCCTAAAGAGTATGATATTTTGTTACGGAAAATGTTCGACTGCAAAATTTCTATGGTAAACTTATTGCGATTGAAATTTAGATATAATGATAATTGATAATGTTTTAATCATTTTAGCTAGGATGTGCACAAAATCCTCACGGTGAGCTTATATATTCATTACACACCTCTCGTCAGTAATTTACTTCGATTAACTGTCATTAAATGAGCCTGTCTGTTGAGATTCTTTTCAAAATTGGGCAGAAACATTCTAGCATTTAGCACTGGTTCAGCCGTTTGGTCACTTTTTTACCATAGAGTTATTAAGGATTTTTTGGTCTTTTTGTAGGACTTGAATATATCAACATCCTTTACAATCTAAATTTTGTGCAATATGACCATTCTCTATTAACGTTCTATGAGTGACCTTCTATCAGTTGGTAAAAATATGTTGATTCGCATTTATAGAAAGTGACAAAACATTAAAATTTAAAAGCTTCCAGGGGTCTTCTCAAGTTCACTGGAGAATAAATCCCACAGTAGGCCGGGACTATAAAATTCTAAACAACATAAAGGCTTCTCTTTAGCAACTATTGGTCAGATTTAATATACTAGTATTTAAGCAGGAATATTTATTTTATGTTGTTTAATGAATTATAGAGTTTTCTCAGTGACACAAAAGTGATTAAACATAGTTTTGAAACAGTGGATTACCATTTTTATTTCTCTGAGAAAACTCTATAATTCACTGGAAAACATAAAATGAATGATGATTCTTAATAAATATTGTTGATAGAGAAAAACGTAATTTCTATGATATGTAAGTGGTGGCCGTTTTCAAAAGTTTCTTCGATATAAACTATTTTTCCTCCAGAGACGTTGAACATAAAATGATATAATCAAAATTTATGACCTGTTCATTCTGAAGGTTAAATTTCTTTTCTATCTGCAAGTTGTAGAAATTAAAGGTTTTCAAAGTACCCATGGCGACTTTCTTTTATGCATAAATCTTGATAAATACGGCCATTTTAAATGCAAATGTAACATTCATTGGTATGAACATTTTGCCAGGTCTAAAAACATTTAAACGGCAGCTTTTTCGAAAATGAAATTCAAAACAAAATAGCTGTTTCATTTTTAATAGCTACTGACGTTTATATTACATGTTAATAACAAAATTGTTTATGCATGTAGAAGAACACCAGAAAATGTATTCCAGTACTGTACATAATCAAACAATATTGAAATTTCAACACATTTTACAAAAGCGCGATCGTTTGATTGTAAAACTGTAATTACATCAGTGGTGTAACATTTCACATAACTGCCGTCTATGAACCGTCCTCTTTTGATTTCATTGTCGTTGACAACAAAAGCGTAGAAGATATTATAACCGACCTTAGCGCATAACTGTAATGAGAATAAGTATGTCCCGGCAATCGGTGCTGTGAATATTCCTGTGTCGTTGTCATAACCATTCCCTTCATTCAAAAGTGTCTTGCCAAATACTATGGTCTCGTTATAATCTAATGTGAGATTAGTCGGATGCATACTTCTGAACGCCACAGCGGGGCCTAAAATAATTAGAAATGTCTTTATACCAAAATGCTTGAAATAACAGTGACAGAAACACTGAACGCTCTTCTTGAAGATTTCAATACATATCCTAGTTGGTTAAATCTGAACACAGAATTGTCCAATATATGCAAGTAACTTCAACGCTATTGTCGGTATAACAGTCAGTATCGTTTACTATACAATTATAGACTAATTTTGAGGTCAATACACAATTTTGCGGACCTGTTAAAAGTTATAATCATTATATCGTATACCTCATAAAGAGTAGTGAAAATCATACGAAAATATAACAGAAATGACGTCTTAAAATCTCTGCAGGTCTACACATCATTTCCAGGACTACACATACTTTTGCAGACCCGGCACGTGAGCGCTATCGGCCAATCAGGATTAAGTATTTATGACAGGTATACGATATAAAGAATCATTTGTATGATGGCATGATATGTAAATGTATTGATGCTTTTTTATTTTGTATCCGTTCTTTGGCCGAGCGGAAGGGTTAGTAACATCTATCATAATAATACAATATAAATAAACAAACTATCATAGATTTGCGACCAAACGATTCATCTCGCAAAGATTTCAACAAGTACATATTTGTTTATTAATCGTGTAAGTTAAAACGATATTTTAAGATTTTGCACGGCATTGCATATAACTTCTTTATACCACTTTATTCTTGTTTTAAAGTACTATATTGCTAGTCTTTGCTTTTATTTAATATTGTCTCTAAACGAAATTGCATTTAAATTTGTGACAAATAACAATACTTGACCTTACCCTTCGTGCTATTTATGTTACCGATGGTCAGATTATTGTATAACACAATTATTATTTAAGTTCATGGTAACAAAGAATATCGTTGTATAAACACGTTTAACAATTGTAGCGTAGATACAGTGTTATCATAGAAAAAACATCGTCATCAATTTAGATGTAATGTTTTCCGACCGGTACGTAAAAGGTACTAGTAATTCGAACTAGTGTCATTCGTACGTCGCTTGTGAGACTGTCACTAATGTAATTAAAAGTATTACTTGTACTAGGTGCCATAAAATATAAAGTCTTTGACCTTTAAGCTGTAAACAAGGTCTGTCATGGACAAGACTTAGAAAGTAATTTACAGTCTCCCATTAATTTGCTACCTTTACATGTCATTTTCTTGCAAG
>JAFMSR010000013.1:2968714-3021214 GCA_022818135.1 Saxidomus purpurata | reverse complement strand
CTTAAAAAAGTGGTTAATTCATTCAGAACATCATTATCATCTCATGTACGTTCTTCGGATTTAAAAGAAAAACAATATGGGACGAAAGTTTCGAGAAAACTACCCACCAGGATAAGGTTAAACTTTAAACAATATTTTGATAAGGACCGAAGGAAAAATGAACGCTGGGGGGGAGGATCTCCCGCAGGAAGTCTTAGGACAAGCACTGGACCAGTTGTACGCCTTGAATATTTTTCTCAAGTCAGCGGCACTCTTTGTTTATGATCATGTTGTGATCATGTACAGATGTATATTCATCATGGAATGTGCGTGCTTTTTGCCAACTGATGTGCTAATAGAAATGTCTGACAATTTTAAAGCAAAATCATTTATATCTCTACAATGTTTAAATACTCTGGAATCTATCTGCCTGCTCAACGTCAAAACACGTAAGTTTGACATATTTTGTATATTGTCTCACCCTCAAATGAAGTATCGGATCGGCACTATGGTATCACGTTTCCATCATATGTCTGTTAGTCCGTATGTCTGTCCGTCACGTTTTGACTTAATTGACTGTAATAATATATATCTCAATGAAATTAACTTCCAAATAGGAAGACTGATAGAACAAAAATTAAAGAAAGAAATCAAGTAAGCACCACCTGTGCCTGTAGTCGCCTTAGGTCAAAAAGCAAGCTGTTGATGAATCATTAATAGCAAGTTTAACAATAAAAACAAAGTCATCTAAAAGCCGTATTCTTTAAAAAGCAAGATTTCGTGAAGCCTTAGACCACTTGACTTCAAATTGTCCTTACTTGCGACAGCTGTATGAGTTACATAATATGATTATTCTTCGTGTTTGGATCACTCTGACACGAGCTTGTCATTCGCCCGACTCGAGCAAATGTGGCCTCTGAACCGCAAAGTCTTCACGGTGTCTTAGTCATGTGACTAAATGGATATAGTACACGGATAAAAAACTGATCGCTTTTTATAGCATTTTATGTATTATCTAATATTTTGCTTGATGAATTTAGATTCTGTCTGGCACAAAGAGTTTGATACATGTATTTTATTTTCATTGACGCTGTGCCATGTAGTGTGTTTATAATGTACTATTTTCCATATGCAACTCTTACTTAATTAAGAGAGGTGTAATTAACACAACAAATCATTCAACAACGTATCTGTTTTAAATTGTATTTGTATTAGCAATTTTAAACAGAAATAATTAACCCATTCGTACCTAGTGTCTATTCAAAATACCGGCCTTTCAAACAGCTACAATGTATACTTCAAAGCAGACGACAAATACAATACCTGTCTGTTATTACCCTTTTGGGTCTTAATTCTGTAAAAACTACCCTATGTTAAGAAATACTCTGGTCCAAATTGGGAGTAAAATTATTCTATTGTAAAAATCTAGGTAAAAAGGGATTAAATCACAATTTTGTGAATGTTTTAGAGCAAACTTACAAAGAGAATAATGTTTTCTAACAGTTTAAGAGTTTGTCCAAAATATGTGCTTAAAGTAAAAATGTCTTCCTTTACATTATGATTGTTTTCACTTATGATGTTGAATAGTATCTATCAATCACTTGTTTGACAACATCCTTCTTCGAGCTGTCGCCACTGGATGTAAACTGCACCAAGGATAATAAAAGTTGTTCTGTCAGTCAGTCAGTCAGTCAGTCAGTCAGTCAGTCAGTCAGTCAGTCAGTCAGTCAGTCAGTCAGTCAGTCAGTCAGTCAGTCAGTCAGTCAGTCAGTCAGTCAGTCAGTCAGTCAGTCAGTCAGTCAGTCAGTCAGTCAGTCAGTCAGTCAGTCAGTCAGTCAGTCAGTCAGTCAGTCAGTCAGTCAGTCAGTCAGTACTTTAGGCAATAACTAGGTTGATACAATGTGAATCGTTGTCTGTTTCTGTCTGGCGAATATTGATTGAGTAAATTGTACATTTTGTGTTTGATGGATATACATTCTGTATGCCACTTTTCGAACAAAAACGTCTGTCAGTCTGAGCAACTGTTTTATTTAATAGTGTCATTTACGTATTCATATATGCACAAATATGTCTTCAGAATACAATAAACTCTGTATTTAACGACTCCGAATATAGCGCAATTCCGAAAAAGTATAAGGAACACATTTTCTTGGCCCGATTGTTCTCTCCTTCTTGAAGTATCTAACAATAACTGCTTTGTTTATAGTACAATTTCCCACCAAAGTAATATTTTTAGCATGCATTAGTAACCAAGAAAACCATTTGGAGTTTAACATGATATCACGAAAGAGCATAAAAAGGAACATTAGTATGACATGACTTATCAAAAGGAACTTTAGCTTACGGAGCTATGAAGTTATGACCATTCATATAAGAATATTAGAAGTAACGTTTTACAATGATACATTTCCAATTTAGAAATGGGCATTGTCTATTATGCGTGCAAGACTTGAATGTCAATCGTGTACTTTCACGTTATTTTTCATACAAATGACCCTGAAGCTGACCAGTTATTTACTCCTTAAGTCGGAATGAAACTCTTATTACAAAAATATATTTGAGGCAGGAGCATCTAATACTTCAGTCAATTCTTTCATGAATTGATCCCATGAAACGGACCAACACGTCATGAAAACAGATTTCAAAATAAGAATTTTTATGTCTGGTAATTGCTATCAACGATACATTAACAAAAGGCAAACTGTGTTTGTTATTTAATAAAAATAAAAACACATTACGCGCTATCCGACAGATGTTCATATAAATGTGAACAGGAACGGTGTTATCAGAATTCCTGTCTATAGATATTTCTCCTTGAGAATCACGTGACAAAAATCCATTACCTTGGCCGGGAACTCTTATATTCCTTTTCACACCAAGAACGCTTTCAATATTTTTTATATATCATATGTCTCAAGGCTAGTGTGGTTTTCTAATGTCTTTTCATGCAGAGAAATAACATCACTTCGAACATATAACAAACGTTACTTTTAAAAGTTACTTTCAAATTATGTATGTTCGTACTTGACGGGGAAATATTTGTAAACCGACAAGTGAAACAATGCCCGAGAAATCGTCCATGATGACCTAATATATAAATGAAACACGGAGTGCAATCAAATTGCTTTATTGTCGTGATAATGGCTTCAACATAATAACCAAACAAGAAGCAAGAATACCATAGAAGCTAGGATTATTTGCACGTTCGCGTAAAAAAACATGTTGATATAAGAATGTATATATGTAGTTAACATTCTTCTTACAAGGGTAGCACCTGGCTCTTGCTCAGAATTTTACGATGGATTTATTATAAAAATCTTAGCCGTGATACATGTAGATTTTATCTAAGAATCGTGGGGAATTTTTCGTAAAATCTACTGTAAGGAGTTAAGATTAATTTTAGGTTGATATAAAACAACAGTTTTTATGCATGATGAATTTTTTGTTACAATGTAAGAAAAAGGAACCCATTATACTTAGATTTCTAATTTAGGAAAGTATGTTTCTTTAAATAGGTTTTTTTGCATTTGTTGTCTGCGCCGGAGCGTAAAAAGGTTTATAAGTTGGGCTCCAGGATAAGAAAATCTATAGTTTTGCCGGGCAAATCCTCAGAAGGTCAAATCCATTCAAGTATTGAAGATGCTGTTCGTTGTGTTTAAAGCTGCTCGCTCACAGTTTCATATGAAAAAAACTCTATCTCTAAAATGATATATTAAAGTATAAAATGTAAAAGTAAATGCAAGAATCAACAACGAAAGTAAAAATCTAGGTAGCAATTTGCAAAGATCCATTAAAACTGTTGTAGGTCTTGGTTTAACGGCAACTCTACGCTATATGGTTATATTGGAATTCAAAAGCGTTTCTAACCCTTTGTTATTTGTAAACGTATAATTTAAAATATACAGATATGCTCGACAGGAATTTTTACCAGGACCTTTTTAATATTAATTAATTTTAGTATTCGTTCTATGATATGTTGGTTTTCAGAGAGTTTGGGGAACTCTATTTTTCACCAAAGTCTGGTCGGCCTCAGAGTCAACAAAAGGCTTAGGATGATGATTTGTCCAATGGAAATGGTCTTTTTCCAAGAAGTCTTTCGCCCCTATCCAATAAACATTGTGAGCATTATATTCTGATGTTAAAATGATTCGTACGATTACTCGATCAAGGATTGATAGATCTGTCTTCATCGAATAGCAATCTATCTTCTGCTACAAGGGACTGAAAACCTCCTGTCGTGATTGGTTAGATAGTTAGCGATACACATGCCTAGAGAAACCAAGAGGAAAAAAAGAGAATTTTGAAGTTTGCTTAATATATGTTGGCAGGGTATGTCTATTTAAGTGGATTTAGGATAATTCTTAACTGTACAGATGTGTATTTTTTCACTTGGGTACCTGTTAGCAAAATAAAGCACAATGGTGGCGTTGGTAGTTAAGTATGCTCCTCATATTATCTATGTAAAACGTACTTTACGTGATATATATTGGAAGATTTTAAGTGAATTTATTGGTGACTCATCAGCATTTTTCACACAATTCAGAATTGAGAAAATGCTTTTAACTAAATGTTGAAGCAAAGGTATTGTCATTGATTTTGCAGCTTAGGTTCAATTTCACTAACCCATCTTAGATAACAACTGTATTCTAACAGTATTTTACCATGATTTTCACATTCAAATTGACTGATATATTATACATATTCAATGCGCATATGCATTCATACACATATACAGGCTTCATTCGTTACATGAAAGATCTCAAATACTCGCACCTTGTCGTTTAGTCAATAACACGTCATTCTTAAGTAACTGTTCAATCTTCTTGTATAAAAGATTATATGTGTATAAAATACTCTCTAAACACTATCAATTTGGTTGTCACACGTTTTCTGCAATCCATCATGTACAAATTTAAATAAATATTTTATAAAAGTTGATTTCAGCATCAATGATCTGTCTGCAGCAACCTAGTGTAAATGTATATAGGGCTCGGATATCAATCTTATTTCGTTAGACGTTTCGTACACAGAATTAACCTCAATCATGGCGTTTTCTGTACCACGCCACTACCATCGTAAAAGCGTTTACAATGACAACTTTATTCACATTTATTTTTGCCAGACGGTTAGTTTGTTAATCCTTGTGGAAGACAATAAAATCAAGAAATGAAATCATTGAAAATGATGAATTTCGCACCTTCACCTTCATCTTCAATCGTAAACATTTTATCGACTTCAATTCTGGCATTTGAAACACATTAAACCTTCATCGCTTACCATTTCCAAATTTTGGATTTAAGGCGCAATATTTTAATAACAAATGAAAAATTACAACCACCTGCTATTGTTGTAATTTTTCTTTCAGCAGAACTATTTCGGAAATTGCTTCAAAACATTTTCCCGTTTCCAACACGGTTATGTAGTTCTGAATGCATAGACAGCTTGACATAATTGTACAATTTGTGTATGATTGATTACATTTTGCAGTGACACTGTTCCATTTTGTGTGTGTTTATAATGTACAATTTTCTATATGTAACTCTCACTTAATTAAGAGAGGTGCAGTCAACACAACACATCATTCAACAACGTACATTTTGTATCTTTTTCATTAGTTTCTTTTAGCAATTTTAAACAGAAAGAATGAACTCATTCGTGCCTAGTGTCTATTAAAAATACCAGCCTTTCAAACAGCTATACCTCAAAGCAGACGACAAATACAATGTCGTCTGTTGTTACCCTTTTGGATCTTAGTTATGTAAAACACCCATATGTAAAGAAATACTCTGGCCCAAATTTTATGTAAGAATATCCCATTGTAAAAATCTACGTTTAAAAGAGATTAAATCACAGTTTTGCGATTGTTTTAGAGCAAACTTACTAAAAGTATAATGTTTCTTACAGTTTAAAAGTTTGTACAAAATATGTGCTCAAATTAAAAATTTCTTCCTTTAAATTCTGATTGTTACCACTTATGATGTTCAATATTGTTTATCAATCACTTCTTTGACAAAATCCTTCTTCAAGCTGTTGTCACTGGATGTGAACTGCGCCAAGGATGATGTAAGTTTTTCAGTCAGTCAGATAGTCAGTCAGTTAGTCAGTACTTTAGGCAGTTACAAGACTGATACATGTGAATTTTTGTCCGTTTTGTCAGGCGAATATTAATTGAGTAATTTGTACATCTTGTGTTTGATGGATATACAATCTGTAATAACTCTATGTTGTGTGAGTTGATAATAAACATTTATCAGTGTGTGTGAGTTAATAATGAACACTTATCGGTGTGTAAGTTTTTTATTAATTCAGACAAGCGTCGTTAACTACACAAACCATTCAACAACGAATCATAGTTAATTTGTATATGATGTTTAAATATAATTAATTAACTTACAACTTTGCAATTGTCTTAGGGTGAACGTGCAAAGAAGCTGTTTCGTTCTAAGATATGTGCTCGACTTTTCTCCCTGTATATTACGTTTGTTTTCAGTTATTCTGTTGAACAGTATCTTGCAATCATTTCTTTGACAATATCTTTCTTCGAGCTGTCTTCACAGGCTGTAAACTGCAGGATTCAATGAGATCGTTTAAAGGTAGTTTCCCTTCGACTAGGTCATACATATTGAAGACAGTCCTCATGTTTTCTTGTCCAGTTGCTTTTGCTATATCAGCATTTTCTTTCGCGGTGCTTTAAGTCAATAATATTCGAGAAAAATGCAGCGTGTGCCGTCCCCATTTCGTCTTCGAATTTTGCCTTGCCATCTGTGTAAAGCTTGCAGTTAGTTTCGATAAACGTCTTTTTTGCTTATCTGTTTGGCTCCCCTGAAAATAATTTGGTCCGATATCTTGTACAAATCTATTTTCATATGTGTCTCCTGTTTGCTTGAAGCTGACTGAGGTCGGAAAATGTATCTCTGTCATAAGTAAAGAAATGTCATATAATGTATAGTATATGTACATATATTATATTAGTTGTATTAGGTAGAAATTATTAATAACTAGAAAAGTATTATGGTGATTTTTTTTTGTGTTGCATTGACAAAACATGCTCTACTAATTTCCGGTAATATTCAGAATTTGTAAACGGGGCATTATTTACAACGAAAAGATTATGTTCTCAAAACGTAAACGATGAGCTAATTGTATATAAAATAATTAGTAAATAAGGTTTTCAAGAAGAACATATATATTGAGAAAATCTCGATTACACAAAGAGACGGTTTATAATCAATCGCGATCTATCCAAAACTTATGATATAAGTGTTCATGAAGGTTTTACGGAACGACTTCACATATGATTATGCTTATTTTACCGATGTTTGCTGGACATTTTAAATTGATCCCAGGTTTAGGGTATGTCTCTTTTCGAATAAAAACGAATGTCAGTCTAAGCAACTGTTGTATTTAATACAGTAGAACCTCGAAACATCAGTCGGCCTTCGGCGGGAGAAAATCGACCGGATTTTTGAGGTGACCGGATTTGTGGGGTACCAGACTTTGTAATTTTAATACTCTGGTCTTTCCTGTATACGGGATATACATTTATATGAAACACGGGGGTTCCTTTGCAAACATAATCGTCTTTATTAAAATTCATATTAAACATTTAAATTCACGTCAATGTCCGTAAAACATAAAGGAACATTCACATCATATGTCGGCATGATTCGGTGCGAAATAATTAAATGCCGTGAAGTCTGAAACCCAGGTAAATATTTGTTTAAAGTAAAGTTGATGTCCTTCCGTAAAGCACTACACATTAAAACTGATATTT
Source organism: Saxidomus purpurata (assembly GCA_022818135.1). Lineage (NCBI taxonomy): Eukaryota > Metazoa > Mollusca > Bivalvia > Venerida > Veneridae > Saxidomus > Saxidomus purpurata. The sequence continues at coordinate 3,013,461 of JAFMSR010000013.1, read as the reverse complement.
TACTTTATGAACGTCGTCCCGTGCTTTCTGTTTTATTTTCCCGTCTTTTCTTTTTACTAAGTTCCGAATAGTCTTTTTAATATCGATCGATTAAAGAAGTCTAGCAATCAATAGATGAAAGCAAATCCCCAACGCATTTATTATCTAAATTATACATTGCTACGCTAATTATCACTAATCCTTTGTTACAGACTGTGAAAATTAGATAATCGCCGACAAATATTTTCAAGCCTTCGGCACATCAGACGGCACACCAGACGGCGACCGGATTATTGTGAGTCATATTAACACACAATGTCATATTGGGGCCAAAAATATCGGCTGGAATTCGGAATATTGAGGGACCGGATTTTTGGGGGTATTTCAACATTAATGTTAATGGAGAGAAAAAGGGCGGGCAAAAACAGCCGGATTTTTAAGGTGACCGGATTTTTAGGGGTCCGGAATTTCGAGGTTCTACTGCATTGTCATTTACGTAGTCATATATGCACACATATGTCTTCAGAATACAGTAAACTCTGAATTTCACGACTCCGAATATAGCGGAATTCCGAATAATTATAAGGAACACATTTAATAGTCCCGATTATTTAATATGAAAATTATATATGGATAGATCATACTCAGGATGTATGGAACATATTATCTGGTCCCAATGTGTTATTTATTTACGGAGTTTACTGTATATCGAAAGTAATCTTGAAGATAATAATTTATTTCACCCTTGATATTGGGCATCTTCTTTGGAAATCACGCCTCTATGATGGATGTCAATGAAGTTGAACCCAATTTCCCATTTCTTTTCCATGTAATCAATAGCCGCTATTTCCTGACAAAGGAAAAAGGTGCATAGATAATAATAATTTTTTCAACGATAAAGCCGCATCATGAATCTCAAACTGATAACGCGGACATTTGGACGACTTAAGAACGACACTGTGTAAATGGCATTAAAAGAAAATGATTGTTTGTTTTATACAAGTTTTGATTCCTCATATCTTACCACTATGTTCAAGATATTTAAGAGAAAGAAACAAATGAGTGCAAAAGAAAACAAGTAAGGCCACACCAAATTAATAAGTTGGTTATCGGGATTGCCGCACAAAATTATTTCTAAAACACATTTTTTTTTATTATTGGCTCACGCCTGCACCATAAAAAAATAATCGGTTATTTTTTTGGGGGTCGGTATTGACAAAGAGCAAAGTCGCGCATTATAACGGTTTTTACTCCGTCTGGAAACAATATAGTCACCCTAAGAACACCTCTGAACACCCGTATTTAGGATGTCCGGTCACAAGTGACCTTTTGTCACCGTGAATTGTGGTGACTGGATACGATGTTTCGCGATGTCCGCATTTGGGTCATGTCTTGAATTGTGGTTATATTTATTTTTACTGATTAACTTTTATATATCAATAAAAAATAGAAATATGTTGATTATTTTCGAAAATTCCCAACTTCAAAGACTCCACAATCAACAACTTACCATGCTGTCGGATCGAAATAAACAACCCCGGCAACACACAATCAATCTATTAATAGAGACAGATATATTTTATCATGAAAAATAGAATGTTACACTTACTCAAAACATTATCTATTCCAAACTACATTGTAAGAATTTTATAATCCGAAATTATCAGTTTATTGTCAAAAGCTACGTGTACATGTTTCAAACTGTCAAAATATTTCTCTCTTTTTAATGACACGTGCTTCACTAAGCTCAAACAAACATGACAGTATCGGCGGCATTTTTTGATCTGGTGACACCTGCAGCTTTACCTCTATGATTAGAAAAAGTTTGGAGCTATCATTGCTTTTGTGTTGGAAAAATGTTTTGACAATTGGCGTATCCGCGCAAGCGTCTGTCCGAAAATAGGTTCACATTTTGTATCAGTTGTAATTTTAGCTAACAAAAATGAGTGTCATACCTTAGACTTTCAAGTTTAGCATGTTGAAGATTGGATTTTTATACCCCTCAGCTAGTTTTAACAAAATATTTTGCCAATAGAATGGAATTTACCTTTGTTTTTATGGCCTTTAATACCATGCTGACTACATGTACATATTGTTGTTATCTTACTTATTGTAGAACTCCTATTATATTGTGTTTTGGCTCCTAAATTTCTTCAAAACAAAACAAATATTAAAATTATATTTTCGCTCGCCGCCTCCACTTGTTTTTGTTTTTTTTGTCCCGATGACCAACTTATTAATTTGGTGTGGCCTAAATGTGATTTCCTTTTACAGTATATATCACTGTTGGTGTTCATTCTATATGCAAACAGTTATGTTTGTTTTTTTTCAGTTCTGATTTATAGGACGCATCCGGTTGCAAATTTAGCCCTTACCCTACGAGCGACGGGCAATTCTGTCTTTTGTTTTATCAGTGCAGATAATGACCTGCCTGCACATTGGTGCTAATTCTATCTTATTAATAAAGAAATGTACATACACTACAATATCTGTTTTAAGATGTATCTCAAAACAGCAATTTGAAATCGATTACGATTGCTTCCCAAAACTCCAATTATGTGTCCTTACATGTAGCACAGTATATTGTCCTAATTACAATAACAATAAAAGAACACAATATTAACTGCAGTTTCATGAAGCCTATTGGTGAGACTCAGATAAAGCAAAACTATTTATACTCACATGCGTTTTTCTTGTTTACTGTCATTTTTAGTGTGCAAACGGTATTTCTTGTTATTTAACGACTTTTACGTTTGGCTCTTTTTTCTTCGACAGAGAAAATGAACACTAGATTGAAGTATTTTTCACATATTGCATTTTCATTTCCCATGAATCTAATGATGTAGATAACACTTCATGAATTACATGATACCATCCAGTAGTATCTAACAATAACTGCTTTGTTTATAGTGCAATTTCCCAACAAAGTAACATTTTAAGCATTAGTAACCAAATAAACCATTAGGAGTTTAACATGACATCACGAAGGAGCATAAAAAGGAACATTAGTAGGAACATGACTTATCAAAAGGAACTTTTGCACGGAGCTATGAAGTTATGACAATACATATATAAAAATATTAAAAGTAATGTTTTACAATGATACATTTCCAATTTAGAAATGGGCATTGTCTATTATGCGTGCAAGAATAGAATGTCAATCTTGTACTTCCGCGTTAATTTTCATACAAATGACCCTGAAGCTGACCAGTTATTTACTCCTTAAGTCAGAATGAAACTCTTATTACAAAAATATATTTGAAGCAAGAGCATCTACTACTTCAGTCAATTCTTTCATGAATTGATCCCATGAAACGGACCAACACGTCATGAAAACAGATTTCAAAATAAGAATTTTTATGTCTGGTAATTGCTATCAACGATACAGTATCAAACGGCAAACTGTGTTTGTAATTTAATAAAAAAAAACAAAAACACATTACGCGCTATCCGACAGATGTTGATATTATTGCGAAAGGAATTCCTGTCTATAGATATTTCCCATTGAGAGCCACGTGACGGAAATCCATTACATTGGCCGGAATCTCTAGTAAATATTCCTTTTCACACGAAGAACATAGGATATATTATATGTGTCATGGCTAATATGGTTTTCAAATATCTTTTCATCAGGAGAAATAACATCACTTCAAACACATGACAAATATCATTTTTTAAAAGTGTCTTTCAAATTATATATGATCGTACTTGACGGGGAAACCGACAAGTGGAGCAATGCCCGAAAAGTCGTCGATGATGACCTAATATATAAATGAAACACGGAGTGCAATCAAAATGCTCTATTTTTGTAATGATGGCTTCAACATAATAACCAACCATGAAAAATACCATACCTTTTGGTTTGTTGTTAAAATATGGCACATCTAATCCAAAATCTTGGAATGTTGGACGATGTAGGTATTCATTTTCTTTCCCAATGTATTTGTTTATGATGTGTTTCAACGGCCTGAATTGACATCGAAAGGATTTTTACCAGTTTGATGATTTTGAAAACATTAAAATCTTGTGGAGAAACCGAGAAGTAGAAGTTTAGACAATGTCGTCCGGTTTTGTTCTCTACACACATTTGCTTTACATGAAGCATCATAGCTTTTTGCATACGCTTTTTGTCATTCGCCAGAACTACCTCTAGTCTAGTGCTCTGTTAACAAAAACACTGATCACTTTATTTTCATTTATGTTTGCCAGATGGTTAAATGTAGTGTATGTATTGAGTGTTTGAATCCGGATATAATTTTGTTAATCTTTGTTGAAGACAATACAATTAAGAAATAAAATCACCTTCAATGGTAAAAATTCAATCGAATGGCAGTAACTAGATTGAGACATTCGAATCATTGTCTGTTTTGTCTGGCGAATATTGAATGAGTAATTTATACATTTTGTTTTTGATGGATATACAATATGTAATATCGCTATGTTGTGTGAGTTGATAATGAAAACCTATCGGTGTGTTCCTTTTCATTAACTCAGACGAGTGTTGTTAACTACACACACCATTCAACAACGTATCTTGTTTAATTTGTATAGGATAGTTTAAATAGAAATAATTAACTCTCAATTTTGCAATTGTCTTAGAGTAAACTTGCAAAAATAATGTTTCGTTCTAAGACATGTAGTCAACTTAAGCATTTCTCCCTGTATATACAATGTAGGATTCAATGAGATCGTTTAAAGGTACTTTCCCATCGACAAGGGCACACATATTGAAGCTATCCTTAATATTTTTTTGTCCAGCTGCTTTTGCAATATCAGCATATTCTTTCTCGGTGACTTATTAATGAAATAACATACATACACTTACAATATCTGTTTAAGATGTATCCCAACATAGCAATTGTATTACGACTGGCTCCCCCAAGCTCTAATTAATATGTGTCCTTAGAAAGTTTAAATCACAAGAAAATGCAGATTCAATAACAATAATTGTGTCATAGTAAATCATGGATACTACGCCTAGACAGCGGAATTTTAGTGGGGATTTACAATCACCATGTCGGAATATATCCAGGAATCGAAAAATTAATGTGTTTAGAGTGCTGAACAGAACGAACATAGGTTTTACTGCTAAAATTCAAAGTGTTTTCGTCTGTATTTTGAAATTCACGACGTGCTATCGTAACGTCGCACCAGGTGATGCTGACATTTAATTACAATGTACATGTATTCTCGTTTTTAATTCAATAAATGTTATTTTAATGTTTTATGGGCTGTGACATGCATTTTAATGTTTTAAGATGTATTTTAATAAAGTCGATAGAGAAGTTATTCATGTTTTCAATGAAAACTGTCGTGATTCATGAAACAGAGGAATGACCAGAGGTACGAAACTTACAAAACGTCATCCCTCAAAAATCCGGACACCTCGGAAATCCAGCTGAGGTTCTACTGTATTTGTTTGCTATATTTGTTTGATATGTATCCTACGTGTCGTATTACGATTTAACTTGGTTATTTTTTTGAACGACGGAAAAGATATTTTTTTCTATCAATGTTAAGTAGAGTAATTTTACCTTAAAGGTTCTTAAAATGCCGTACGTTTCCTCTCTGTACATGTACTATGTAATACGTACAATGTTTTTAGTGCTGCTGTTGGAACTGTAATAAGTGATCGTAATCTACCGTCGAGGTTTTGATATAATCACATCCTCACATTAAGGAGAGAAAATGCTTGATAATACAATGCAATAGACACAAATGTAAATTACTTGTTTTAGGGTCAATTAGACTAAGCAGAGGTTGCAAGTATCATGACAACAGAGCTTACCAGCATGTTCGACTGATGGAGTTCCGGGCTACCCCCAGAAGATAACTCGTGGCAATATAAAATGCTTATATTAAAACACTTTCATAAAAAGCAATGTTAAAATCAAGCTTAAAGAAGTAGCAAATTTATTGAGATCAACATTTACATTTCAAATGTCCGTTCTTCAGATTAATAAAATAAGATGGTGGCACGATTCTAAAGTTTGGGGAAAACTACCTATCAGTAGTTTATTTATTTATTAACAATCCTCAAACCCCGGTGACACTTAAACTTTAAACAATATTTTGATAAGGTGCTCGGGATGATCGCTGTAAGGAAAGTAACTCCCCCAGGAAGTCCGAGGACAAACGCTTGATCAGTTGTACGCCTTGAAAATGTTTCTCAGGTCAGCATCACCCTTTGCTTATGATCATGTTGTGATCACGTAAATATGTATAATCATCATTGAATGTACGTGCTTTTTGCCGACTGTTGTGCTAATAGAAATGTCTGATAATTCCAAAGCAACCTCATTTATAGCTCTACAGATTTTTTAATTTTTCTAATCTATCTGCCTGCTCAACTTAAAAACACGAATGTTGTACACTTTTTGTGTATTGTCTCGCCCTCAAATGAAGTATCGGATCGTCTTTCCATCATATGTGTGTATGTATGTCCGTATGTCTGTCCGTCATGTTTTGACTTAATTGACTGTAATGCTACATATCTTAAAGAAATTTAATTCCAAATTGGAAGACTGATAGAACAAAAACTAAAGAAAGAAATCAAATAAGCATCACCTGTCCCTGTAGTCACCTTAGGTCAGAAAGCTAGCTATTGACGAATCACTGACAGCAAGCTTAACGATACATGTAAAATCATTTAATGTCTGTATTCTTTAAAAGGCAAGATTTCGTGAAGCCTTGCACCACTTGACTTGAAAGGTCTTTATTTGCGACAGCTGTATGTGTGATATATTATAAATTCTGCGTGGCCAGATCACTTTGACTCTAGCTTGTCATTCGTCCGACTCGAGAATATCTGGCTTCTGAACCGCATAGTTTTCACGGTGTCTTAGTCATGTGACTAAATGGGTATTCGATATCGACATCGATAAAAAAGTGATCGCCTTTAAAAGCATTTATGGATTATCTAATATTTTGCTGGACCAATTACGATTCTGTTTGGTCAAACAGCTTGACACATTTATACCTCTTTTTGTAAGTTGGATTATATTTTGCAATGACGATGTGTCATGTAGTATGTTTATAATGTACTATTTTCTATATCTCACTCTTACAAATGTATTTAATTTAGAGAAGTGCAGTCAACACTATAACTCATTCAACAACGTATCTTTTTCATTGTTTCTTAAAGAAATTTTAAACAGAAATGATTAACCAATTTGCACCTTGTGTCTAGTGAAATATCGGCCTTTCAAACAGCTATGCATCATAGCAGACGACAAATACAATATCGTCTGTTGTTATCCCTTTTGGATCTTTATTCTGTTTGATGGATATACAATCTGTAATATCGCTCTGTTGTGTAAGTTGATAATTAACATTTATCGGTGTGTAACTCTTTATTAATCTAAACAAGTGTCGATAACTACACAAATTATTCTACACTTTATATTGGTTAATTTGTATAGGTTAGTTTAAATAGAAATAATTAACTCACAATTTTGCAATTGTTTCCGAGTAAACTTGCGAAGAAAATATTTCGTTCTAGGACATGTGCTCAACTATTCTCTCTGTATATTACGTTTGTTTTCAGTTATATTGCTTAATAGTATCTTGCAAGTATTTCTTTGACAATATCCTTCTTCGAGCTGTCGTCACTGGATGTAAACAGCACCCAGGATTCAATGATATCGTTTAAAGGTATTTTCCCTTCGACAAGGTCATACGCCTTGAAGCTTTCCTTCATGTTTTCTTGTCCAATTGCTGTTGCTATATCAGCATATTCTTTCGCGGTGACAAAGCCCTCGTGCTTTAAGTCAACAACATTAGAAAAAAATTCAGTGTATGCCGTCCTCATTTCGTCTTCGAATTTTGCCTTGTCATCTGTGAAAAGCTTACGGTTTGTTTCGATAAACGTGTTTTTGCTTATCTGTTTGGCTCCCCTGAAAGTAATTTGGTCCCATATCTTGTTCAGTTTCTTTTTCATACTTGTCTCCTGTTTTTCTGAAAGATGACTGAGGTCGGCAAATGTATCTCTGTCATAAGTAAAGAAAAGTCATATAATGTGTAGTTCATGTACATGTATAAGTTGTATTATTAATAACTAGAAAAGTGTTAAGAAACTTTTAGTTGCATAAGCAAAACATGCGATTAGAGTTTATGGTAATATTCATAATTTGTTAAAGGGGCATTCTCTACAATGAACAGATTATGTTCTCAAAAAGTTAACAATGAGAAAATTGTATATAAAATGATAAATAAATGAGGTTTTCAAGAAGAACATATCTCGGGAAATGTCTCGTTTACGCATAGAGACGTTTTATAATCAATCGCTATCCATCCAAGAACTTATGATACAAGTGTTCATGAAGGTTTCATGGAACAACAACATGTTTGATTGTGATTATTTTACCGATGTTTGCTAGACATTTTAAAAATCCCAGGTTTAGGGTTTGCCTGTTTTCGAACAGAAACGACTGTCAGACTGTTGTATTAAATAGTGACATTTACGTATTTGCATAAATGCACAAATAAGTCTTAAGAATACAGTAAACTCTGTTCATGTACATTGTATATAACGACTCCGAATATAGCATTCTGAATATAAGGAACATATTTTCTGGGCTCGATTTTTCTCTCCTTTATCTAATATGGAAATTATATATGGATAGATCATACTCGGGATATATGGAACATATTTATCTGGTCCCAATGTGTTTATTATATACGGAGTTGACTATATATCCAAAGTAATCTTGAAGAGAATAATTTATCATACCCTTGCTCTTGGGCTTCTTCTTTGGAGATCACGCCTCTATGATGGATGTCAATGAAGTTGAACCACATTTCCCATTTCTTTTCCATGTAATCAATACCTGTTATTTTCTGAGAAAAAAGAGGTGCACAGATAATTGTCATTTCTTCAACGATAAAGCCACGTCATCAATCTCAAACTGATAACGCGGACATTTGGACGACTTAAGAACTACACTTTGTCAATGGCATTGATCAAAATGGCAAAGGTTCATAGGTTACGTCATAGAAAACGTGCATGAGGTTAATATTATGATACGTCATGAATGACGTCATTAGAAGTCTAAATTTACTAAAAAGAAAACAAGAATACCATTGATGCAAAGCACCAAAGGGCGCCGAAAATAGTTTTGTACATGTGTGGCGTTAAATAGCTAAAATTAGCTTTTTGATAAGCAATCATTATTAGTTTGATTTGAATGAAAAATTTTATGAATATTTGCAGAAAACATTTTAAAATCATGATGGTGTTAAAGCTGAAAAAAACTCCACTCGTAAAATTAGGCGGTCATCAGCTTACCCACTACACCACGGAGACTGACTTTAAAGCACGTGGTAAAAAATAAGCTGATATTATAATTTTGCAAAACCGATAAGGGAGAAGTTGTTTTACGTTTTCGTATTTTTTCTAAAAGATATGAAAAGGAACATTACAATTAAACAATTACGTTTTAATGAAGGAAATGTGTATAATCAATATTTTAATGTCTATTTCGTATTATTTTAGCATACAGTTAAAACCATTTTTCTTCGCATTCTAATAACCGCTCCTAGCATGTACTTCCGGAAAAACTATTCCATAATAGGCCGCCGCCGTCATCGGCGGCGCCAATGATTGTCTGTTTTGCACAACGTATGATTACGTATATTTCACCACTATCTTCAAAATATTTAAGAGAAAGAAACAAATGAGTGTAAAAGAAAACAAGTAAATGTGATCTCATTCATTAGTATATATTTTTGCTGGCGTTCATTCTTTATCATAACAGTAATGTTTGATTTTTTCAGTTCTGATTTCTAGTACGCACCCGATTGCAAATTTAGCCCTAAACCCTTATCGATGCAGATCATGATCAGCTTGCACATCGGCACTTATTCAACAAACACTTACAATATCTGTTTTAAGATGTGTCTCAAAATAGCAATTCTATGACGATTGCCTCCTCAAGCTCTAATTATGTGTCCTTACAAACATTCAATCGCAAGACAATGCAAATTCAATAAAAAATTCTACTTACCTCACAATTTATTGTCCCGATTACAATAACAATAAAAGAACACAATATTAATTGCATTTTCATAATTCCTTCTTGTGAGACTCAGATAAAGCAAAATGTTCGCGTAAACTTTTACATACTCTTCTATTTAATAAGAAGCGCACACGCTTTATATTATTGGAATATATAGTGTAATAACTCAAATACTTGCATATTAAATGCTTGATCTTCCTTAGTATACCAATTTAGCTTTATAGTATGTAATCTTTATAAGCTATAAACAGTTGAATCGATGTTACATTTCCAGGAACATGTCTCAATTCATATCTCAGTTAAAAAGGAATAAAACATGTGTGTTAATCTTTAATAAACAACGTTATGATGCGTGTACTGTTAGAGAACATTCTGACGTCAAAGGTGACGTCATATTGTGCAGCATGACGTTGAGAAAACGCTTTTCGCTTCCTTAAAATAATAGTCGGTCAATCGTTGTTGATCGTGTAACACTCATCGCCCATAATTATATTGATTTTATTTTCATTCTAACATGACCAAATGTCGCTATTAAAGAAACAAATCTGCAGTAAACTCCTTTTATAACGAACTGCTTGGAACCATTTAAATGTGTTCCTTATATCCGGAGTTTGTTAAATCAATATACAAATGTACAAGTTTGTGTAAAATAAAGAAAGAAACATATTCTGGCAATAAAAAAAACTTTTATTTATATCCGGAATTTCACTATATCCGTAGTCATTACAAATGTATATACGGAATATACTGTATTGCATTATTTTCTGCAGTAGGTTTTGGTGTTATATCAGAATCTACGCTAGAATTTCGCTGAATGGAGTTCACAGCATCAAGTGAAATTATCCTGATATAACATCTATACTAACATTTTTTTTCTGTTTAGTTTATGTCTCAAACTCTTTTTTTACTGAGTTTATTTCAATAAAATGTCGAATGTCGCGGAAAACGTCACCAGAAGGCACAGCAAACATGATGTCATCATCGTTATGTTTCCGGCATTCATTAAAATAACATAACATAAGATAATTCTTAATTCATTTCGGCAAAACTACAGACAGTGAAAACATAAGCTTTTGAACCGACCGCTCGGTATACATTTTAACCTTAATCCGTGTAGAATATTTTGATATTTTTTTTACTGACTTTTGGTGCCCAGTCGGTGAAATTATATAACGTGATATTACATTGAAACCAACAATTGTTCTGTTTATTGCATGTCTTAAACTTTACTTTTGTTGAGTCTATTTCAATAAAATGTTGCAAACTGCGGGAAACGTCATCAGAAAGCATCGAAAACATGATAAGACACAGGTATGACTTATCAAATGAACTTTAGCATACAGTGCTATGAAGTTATATCTATACATATAATTATAAGAATATAAGAAGTAACGTTTTTACAATGATTAATTTCCAATTTAGAAATTACATTGTCTATTATGTGTGCAAGACTTGAATGTCAATCGTGTACTTTCACGTAATTTTTCATACAAATGACCCTGAAGCTGACTTGTTGTTTATTACGCCTTAAAGAAGAACTCCCTACATCTAGCAGATTATATTATCGCAACACAGATTATGTGTTCAATGACGTAAAATGATAAATAAATACAATTTCAAAGAAGAAACAATGCGAAAAATGACTCATTTTACCACAATCAATCAATATAGAGCCTAGAGGCTTTCAACAACAACTCTACATTGATTATTGAATGGTTTACGGTACTGCAGTATATTTTAAACCGCTAATTTTATCGATAATGACTGGAAATGCATAGCTGGAACTTTTAGGTTAAGTTATAATATTTCCAAAGACTCTATTATTTATGTTTTGGGGATTATTTAGCTTGGTATCAGTTATAGGGTATGTCCCTTTAAGTAAGAGCATCTTCTACTTCAGTCAATTCATTCATGAATTGATCCTCTGAAACATATTTATGTCTAGTAATTGCTCTCAACGATACATTAACAAAAGGCAAACTGTGTTTGTTACTTAATAAAAACAAAAAACAGTATGCGCTATCCGACAGATGTTCATATAATTGTGAACAGGAACGGTATTATCAGAATTCCTGTCTAAAGATATTTCTCCTTGAGAGTCACGTGACAAAAATCCATTACCGTGACCGGTAACTGTAGGCAATATTCCGTTTCACACAAACAACATTTTTTAATATTAATTTTTACAACACATGTATCATATGTCTTAAGGCTAGTTTGATTTCCAAATGTATTTTCAAGAAGAAAAATAACATCACTTCAATCATCAACAAACATTACTTTTTATGCCCCCTTCGAAGAGGAGAGGTATATTGGTTTGCAGATGTCGGTCGGTCGTACGGTCGGTCGGTCGGTCCGGTTCAAGGCCACGGTGATCAGATTGTAGAACGGTTTCCGGACGATAACTCGGGAACACTTGGGCCTAGCATCTTGAACCTTGATGTAGACGTTGATCATAACCTGTAGTGGATCGCTACTGATTAGGAAAATCGTAGGTTAAAGGTCAAGATCACAGTGATCCGGAATTGTAAAAATGGTTTCCGCTCAATAACTTTAGTTATGAGTGACCAATTGCAATGATATTTGGTATGTAGGAAGTTTGCATGGAGGGAGAGAAATTTAATTTTTTTGATTGCAGTTTTGGTGACTAGGGTCAGGGTCATGGTCACTATTATTAAAAATATGAAAATGGTTTCCGCTTTATAACATTAGTGAGGAGTGACCAATTGCAATGAAACTTGGTGTGTAGGTAGCTTGCCAGGGGGAGAAAGATATATAATTATTTCTTTTAAATTTTCATATTGTTCAAGAAATAAATGTTTTTCTCGAGGGGTAGGGTCAAGGTCACTGTTACTAAAAACAGATTTTTTCTCGATTATTTTTGATAACAAAATTGTTTTAATCAAAAAAGAATTTTTCAAGGTCAAGGTCACTGTAACTTAAATTAGTTTTTTTCATTTTTTTAAAAATATTTTAAATTGTTTTAAGCGAGTGTATTTGCCCAAGAACACACATGGAACAGTTGAGGTGACGTTTTTCACTAGGGTCAAAGTCAATGTTAAACTCTAATATTGTTCTATGGAGATGACTGTTTTATTGTCTTTTTAGATTTTTTTTTTAATTCTACAATTTCTACAAACGCCGGTTTCACGAATTTCACAGTGACATTTATTTAAAAAAACTGTTACTTACATAATACAACTTTTGCATCAAGGGAGGCATACGTGTTTGACAAACAGCTCTTGTTAAAAGTTACTTTTAAATCATGTAGGTTCGTACTCGACAGGGAAATAACTGTAAACCGACAAGTGGAACAATGCCTGAGAAATCGTCGATGATGACCAAATATATAAATGAAACACGGAGTGCAATCAAAATGCTTTATTTTCGTAAAGATGGCTTCAACATAATAACCAACCATGCAGCAAAACTATCATAGTAGCTAGGGTTATTTGCACGTTAGCGTAAAAAACATGTTGACATAAGAATGTATATATCTAGTATACATTTTTCTAACAAGGGAAGCGGCTGGTTCTTGCTCAGAATTAATCTTAGCCGTGATAGTTTTTAACTAAGTATCGTGTGGAATTTTTCGTAAAATCTACTATGAGGAGTTAAGATCTTTTTTAGGCTGGTGTAAAACAACAGTTTCGATGCATGATGAATATTTTGTTACGAAACAGTAGCCCATTTATACTAAGATTTCTAATTTAGGAAAGCCTGTTTTTTTAATAGTTTTGCTTTTGCATCTGTTGTCTGCGCCGGAGCATAAAACGTTTTATAAGTTGGGCTCCAGGATAAGAAAAATTATTTTTGCCGGGCAAATTCTCAGAAGGACAAATCCATTCAAGTATTGAAGATGCTTTATATTGTATGCAAAGCTGCTCGTTCACAGTTTCAGGTGAACAATATTTGTTTCTCTAAAATGATGTATTCAACTAAAGAATGTAAATGTAAATGCAAAAATCAATAACGAACGTAGAATCCTAGGTAGCAATTTTCAAAAATGCATTGAAAATGTTCGTGGGCTTGGTTTAACGGCACCGCTACGCTATTTGGTAATATTGGAATTAAAAAGCGTTTCTTACGCTTTATTATTTGCAAGCATATAATTAAAAATATATAGATATACCCGACAGGAGTTTTTACCGGGACCTTTTCTTTAATGTGTATTCGTTCTTTAATTTGTTATTTTTAGAGAGTTTTGGGAACTCTATTTTTCACCAAAATCTGGTAGGCCTCAGAGTAAACAAAAAGATGATGATTTGTCTAATGGAAATGATCTTTTTTCCAAGAAGACTTTCGCCCCTATCCAATAAGCTTGGAGCATAATATTTTGATATTAAAAAGATTCGTACGATTACTTGATTAAGGATTGATATATCTTTTTTTTATCGAAAAATTACGTCAAGGGACTGAAAACTTCGTCCCGTTATTGGTCTCGTTTTTAACGGTACACAAACCCAGAGATCTCAGAGGAAAAAGTTGAGACTTTTAAAGTTTTCTCAATATATAGTGGCAGGGTATGTCTATCTAAGTGGATTTAGGATAATTCTGAACTGTACAGGTGTGTTTGTTTGCCCATGGGTACCTGTTAACAAAGTTAAGGCACACTAGTGTCGTTGGTAGTTATGTATGTTCCTCATAATCTCAGTGTAAAACGTACTCTACGTGATATATATTGATAGATTTTAAGTGAATTTATTGGTGACTCATCTGCATGTTTCACACAATTCAGAATAGAGGAAAGGCTTTTAACTAAATGCTGAAGCAAAGGTATTGTCATCGATTTAGCAGCTTAGGTTCAATTTCAATAACTGTATCTAACAGTATTTTACAATTATTGTCAAATTAAACTGGACTGACAAATTGTACATATTGAATACACATATGTATGTATACACATATACAAGGTTTATTCGTTACATGAAAGATCTCAAATACTCGCACCTTGTCGTTTAGTCAATAAAACGTCATTCTTAAGTAACTGTTCAATCTTCTTCTATAAAAGATAATGTGTATAAACTATTCTTTCTTTAAACACTATCAATTTGGTGGTCACACGTTTTCGGCATCCCGTCATGTTCAAATTTAAATAAATATTTTATAAAAGTTGATTTCAGCATCAAATGATCAGTCTGCAACAACTTAGTATAAATGTATATAGGGCTCGGATATCAATCTTATTTCGTTAGACGTTTCGTACACAGAATTAACCTTAATCAGTGCGTTTCCTGTACCACGCCACGACCATCGTAAAAGCGTTTAAGCGTTTACTAAAAACAATGACAACTTTATTCACATTTATTTTTGCCAGACGGTTAGTTTGTTAATCCTTGTGGAAGACAATAAAATCAAGAAATGAAATCATTGAAAATGATGATTTTCGCACCTTCACTTTCATCTTCAATCGTAAACATTCTGTCGACTTCAATTCAGGCATTTGAAACACATTAAACCTTCATCGCATACCATTTCCCAATTTTGGATTTAAAGCGCAATATTTTGATAACGAATTATTTCGGAAATTGCTTCAAAACATTTTCCCGTTTCCAACACGGTTATGTAGTTCTGAATGCATTTACAGCTTGACATAATTGTACAATTTGTATATGTTTAATTATATTTTGCAATGACACTGTGCCATTTTGTGTGTGATTATACACTCAACAGGTTTAGAAACGCAAATTATTCCCCCTGTTGAACTTTTTTATTTGAATGACGCTATTTCTACATGTATTTAAGTCATTTTTTGCGATGAATTATTGAAACTTTTACAAAAATTCAATTTTTATATTTTTTTTTTGTGTGTAGGAAAATTGAATAAATATCGTCTGTTGTTACCCTTTTGGATCTTAGTTCAGTAAAACACCCCTATGTAAAGAAATACGATTGCCCAAATTTTATAAAAGAATATCCCATTGTAAAAATTTACGTTCAATAGAGATTAAATCACAGTTTTGCGATTGTTTTAGAGTAAAGATACTAAAAATATAATGTTTAAAATATTGTCAAAAATATGTGCTATAAATTCAGAGAAGTGTCGTTACCTACACAAAAAATTCAACAACGAATCATAGGTACATTGTAATGATAGTATAAATATAGTGAATTAACTCAAAAATTATCAATTGTCATAGGGTGAACGTGCAAAGAGAATGTTTCGCTTTAAGATATGTGCTCGACTTTCTCCCTGTATATTACGTCTGTTTTCAGTTATTCTGTTGAACAGTATTTTGCTATCATTTCTTTGACAATATCCTTCTTCGAGCTGTCGTCACAGGATGTAAACTGCACCCAGGACTCAATGAGTTCGTTTAAAGGTAGTTTTCCATCGACAAGGTCATACATATTGAAGCCAGTCCTCATGTTTTCTTGTCCAGTTGCTTTTGCTATATCAGCATATTCTTTAGCGGTGACAAAACCTTCGTGCTTTAAGTCAACAATATTCGAGAAAAATGCAGTGTGTGCCGTCCTCATTTCGTCTTCGAACTTTGCCTTGTCATCTGTGTAAAGCCGGCGGTTTGTTTCGATAAACGTTTTCTTGCTTATCTCTTTGGCTCCCCTAAAATTATTTGGTCCCATATCTTGTTCAAATCTACTTTCAGATGTGTCTCCTGTTTATCTTTAAGTTGACTGAGGTCGGAAAATGTATATCTGTTATAAGTAAAGAAATGTCATATAATGTACAGTATATGTACAAATATTATATAAGTTGTATTAGGTAGAAATTATTAATAACTAGAAAAGCATTATGATTTTTTTTTTGTTGCATTGACAAAACATACTCTACTTATTTCCGGTAATAATCAGAATTTGTAAACGGGGCATTATTTACAACGAAAAGATTATGTTCTCAAAACGTAAACGATGAGCTTACTGTATATAAAATAATAAGTAAATAAGGTTTTCAAGAAG
This sequence comes from Saxidomus purpurata, assembly GCA_022818135.1. Lineage (NCBI taxonomy): Eukaryota > Metazoa > Mollusca > Bivalvia > Venerida > Veneridae > Saxidomus > Saxidomus purpurata. The sequence goes on along the minus strand of JAFMSR010000013.1, from coordinate 2,996,548 downwards.
AAGATATATATCGAGAAAATCTCGATTACACATAGAGACGGTTTATAACCAATCACTATCCATCCAAAACTTACAATATACAAGTGTTCATGAAGGTTTTACGGAACGACTTAACATATGATTATGCTTATTTTACCGATGCTGGATATTTCAAATTAAATTCCAGATTTAGGGTTTGCCTCTTTGTGAATAAAAACGACCGTCAGTCTAAGCAAATGCTATTTTTAATACAGTAGAACCTCGAAATTCCAGTCGGCCTTCGGCGGGAGAAAAAAGACCGGATTTTTTAGGTGACCTGGTTTTTAGGCGACCATACTTTGTAATTCTATTACTCTCGTTTTTCCTACATTGATATGAATCACAGGGTTCCTTTGCAAACATCATAGTTTTTATTAAAATTCATATTACTCATTTAAATTCACGTCAAAGTCCGTAAACATAAAGGAACATTCACATCATTTAAATCTGAAGAAATGTCGGCATGATTTGGTGCGTAATAGTAAAATACCATGAAGTCTAAAACCCAGGTAATTATTTGTTTAAAGTAAATTTGATGTCCGTCCGTTAAGCACTACACATTAAAATTGATATTTCACTTCATAAACGTCGTCCCGTCTTTTCTGTTTTATTGTCCCGTCTTTTCTTTGTGCTAAGTTCCGAATAAACTTTTTAATATCGATCGGTTTAAAAAGTCTAACAATCAAAAGATAAAAACAAATCCCCAACGCATTTATTATTTAAATTATGCATTGTTACGCTAATTATCACTTATCCTTTGTTACAGACTGTGGAAATAAGTTAATCGCCGGCACGTATTTTCAAGCCTTCGGCACATCAGACGGCACACCAGACAGCGATCGGATTATTGAGAGTCATATTAACGCACAATGCCATATTTGGGCCAAAATTTCAGCCAAAATTCGGAATATTGAGGGACCGGATTTTGGGGGGAGTATTTCAACATTTATGTAAATGGAGAGAAAAAGGGCGGACAATTAAAACAGCCGGATTTTTAAGGTTACTGAATTTTAGGTGTCCGGAATTTTGAGTTTCTACTGTATTGTCATTTACGTAGTCATATATGTACACATATGTCTTCAGAATACAGTAAACTCTGAATTTCACGACTCCATATATAGCGGAATTCCGAATAATTATAAGGAACACATTTTCTGGGCTCGATTTTTCTCTCCTTTATTTAATATGAAAATCTTGAAGAGAATATTAATTTATTTCACCCTTGATCTTGGGCATCTTCTTTGGAAATCACGCCTCTATGATGGATGTCAATGAAGTTAAACCACATTTCCCATTTCTTTTCCATGTAATCAATACCCGTCATTTTCTGACAAAAACAAGAGGTGCATAGATAATAATCATTTCTTCAACGATAAAGCCGCATCATCAATCTCAAACTGATAACGCTGACAAAACAATATGGCAAAAAAGTGTTTATTATCACGTTATTGTATAATTTCGAAGATTGGAACATTTATCTTCAAAACTTAAGCTAGTTTTGTAAATAAATACAGATAGGTTTCATAACAAATGGAAAGCAAACATTTATAAGAAAGCCATTACTTTTGTTTCATTAAAAATTAAGAAGCAATAAAAGTAGATGAATTTTTTGGAGACATGTGTGTGAAATTTGACTACCGCTGACGATTAGATTAGATACCATTCTCGCCGATTTTGTCGATCAAAGGGATACCACAATCGCCATATAAGTTAACCATGGAAATGGATTGTTTTTAAATTGAGAGATGATTTTTAATGAATTAAGAGTGATATAATAAGTGTGTAGATATGAGTATGAAAATAATTACCGGAGGTTGGAAATTACTTTTTACTTGGACGGAGCACCGTATTTTACCAATACCTGATATCTTATTCATTGCGTTTTGAAAGTATGTGATACATCTTTGGAAAGGTCTTATGCACCTATATTAAATATTAAACAAAAGAAATGTTGATGCAAATGACTAGAAAATGAATATGGTCGCTATTAAAATGTAAAATATCTCTTCAAGATTTATTCGATATTTGTCTTCAAAGTAGTTTAAGCTCTTAAATATGCTATGCCTGGGATGGCCCATCTGCTAGGGATGACGTCCAGCCACGACGTAATTTGTTAAAATTTAAAAATACTTAAAAGACAATTAAAATCTCCTTCATAAGTGACCCTCCCCAAAACCACAAGAGGTCTAATCCCTATTTGTTTTATGACCCCTTATCAGATAAGATAATGTCACATTATGTGTCTTTTTAGACTGGACATTTAGTCTGATAAACTGACCATAAATTTTATTGACATGTAGAGAAATAATTGGTCGATAGTTTATTTTCTGTTGTTTGTTTTTAAAGAAATTAATTAATTTCCAAACGGTGAAAATGTTTTAAATAACAAAAAAGCACTTACTTCAATATAGTACATGTTTTTTCGAAGGCATATTTAGCAATGTTTGATACATTGAACACCTTTTCTTTGCAGAAAACTTATTCTCATTTTAGAGAATTATGTAAAGTTGTAAGGTTTTATCACAATTAAATGTTTTGTTTAGGAAATATATAAAAGAAAATGTAATATTCTCAGACTAATAAAGCAATGTGTATACACTACAATATCTATTTTAAGATGTATCTCAAAATAGCAATTCGATTACAAACGCTTCCCCAAACTCCAATTATGTGTCCTTAGCAAGTAACATATTTTACTTACCTCACAAAATATTGTCCCAATTACAGCAACAATAAAAGAACACAATATTAATTGCAGTTTCATGATGCTTACTGGTGAGACTCAGATTAAGCAAAATATGCACGTAAACTTATTTATACGCACATGCGTTTTTCTTGTTAACTGTCTTTTGTAGTGTATTCAAACGGTTTTTCTAATTGTAGCTTAGTTTAACGACTTTTACTTTTGGCTCATTTTCCTTAAACACAGAAAATGAACACTAGGTCGAAGTATTTTTCACATATTGCATTTTCATTTCCCATAAATCCAATGATTAAAATTACATCCTGTTACAATCAAGTAGTATCTAACAATAACTGCTTTGTTTATAGTGCAATTTCTCACCAAAGTACATAAATGTAACATTTTTAGCATTACATGTAGTAACCAAGGAAACCATGACAAGTTTAACATTACATCACCAAGGAGCATAAAAATGAACGTTAGTAGGAGCATGACTTATCGAAAGGAACTTTAGCATACGGAGCTATGAAAACAATATTAAAAGCAATATTTTACAAGGATTAATTTCAAATTTAGAAATGGGCATTGTCTATTATGCGTGCAAGACTTGAATGTCAATCCTGTACTTTCACGTCATTTTTCATAGAAATGACCTTGAGGCTGACCAGTTATTTACATAAAAACGACTTAAGTCAGAATGGAACTCTTATTATAAAATACATTCGAAGCATGAGCATCTACTACTTCAGGCAATTTTTTCATGAATTGATCCGATGAAACAGACCAACACGTAATCATAATTTTTATGTCTGGTAATTGCTATCAACGCTACATTATCAAACGGCAAACTGTGTTTGTTATTTAATAAAAAACAAAAACACATTACGCGCTATCCGACAGATGTTTGTATTATTGTGAAAGGAAATTCTGTCTATAGATATTTCTCCTTTAGAGACACGGAAATCCATTAACTTGGCCGGGATCTCTAGTACATATTCCTTTTCACACGAAGAACATAGGATATAGTATATGTCTCATGGCTACAGTTTAATATGGTTTTCAAAAGTATTTTCATCAGGAGAAATAACTACACTTCAAACATATGACAAACATTATTTTTTAAAAGTGTCTTTCAAATTATATAGGATCGTACTTGACTGGGAAATATCTGTAAACCGACAAGTGGAACAATGCCCGAAAATTCGTCAATGATGACCTAATATATAAATGAAAAACGGAGTGCAATCAAAATGCTCTATTTTCGTAATGATGGCTTCAATATAATTACCAACCATGAAATATACCATATAAGCTAGGATTTATTGCACGTTCGCGTAAAAAACATGTTGATATAAGAATGTATACATTTGTATATACATATCTTTTTCCAAGGGTAGCGCCTGGTTATTGCTCAGAATTTTACGATGAATTTATTATAAAAAGTCGTAATAGTTTTTTACTATGAATCGTGTGAAAATTATGTAATATCTACTATAAAGAGTTTAGAATTTTTTCGGTTGATGTAAAACAATAGTTTTTATGCATGATTATTTTTTGTTATGAAAAAAGACACCATTTATACTTAAGTCTGTTTCTTTAATAGGATTATTTTTGGCATTTGTTGTCTGGGCCGGAGCCAAAAAAAGGTTTATGAGATGGGCTCTAGGATAAGAAAATCTGTTTTTGCCGGGCATATCATCAGAAGAACAAATCCATTCAAATATTGCTGTACATTGTGTTTAAAGCAGTTTCAGTTGAATTTTTTTTTCTAAAATGATATATTTAAGTATAAAATGTAAAAGTAAATGCAAGAATCAAACCCTTTTCTATGAATATTCGTTCTATAATATTTTATTTTCAAAGTGTTCGGGGAACGTTATTTTTCAGCAATGTCTGAGAGCGAGCAGCTTGAAGTCATTCATTAGTAGATAAATTTGAGTTTGATTATGTTTGCTCTTGTTTAAAGCACTGTACTAAGAAAGGCAGTAAAACACTTAATATCAAAATATAGAGAATATATGTGAGTAACAGCAAATACTATGATCTGCAAATTTGCTTGCACGTCGCCATGGCGAAAATAAATATGTTACAACATTAAAAATGCGTTATTGTTTGGTGGAATGGGGCATCACGGAAAAACGTGAATTTTCGTTGTTATTACACAATGTAACAGAAAAGTCTCAGGAAATTCTTATAGAAAGTAATAACATCAAAGATTGGCAAACTTCGCTGACTTTTTAAGTTTTTAAGAATGTATTGGTGTTATCGTCGTTCGCAAATAAGTTTCTTGTAAAAGATCACTTGGCATCATGCCACTGGTACATTGTGTACCGAGATCTAGAAGCAGCTGTATCCCTGATCAATCCCACACAAATTCTAGGTTCATGTGCGTCCTAGTCGCCTTTCGCCCCTATCCAATAAGCATTGTGAACATTATATTCTAAAATCAAAAATATTCCTACGATTACTTGATCAAGAATTGATAGATCTGTCTTCATCGAATACCAATCTATCTTCTGCTACAACGGACTGAAAACCTCCTGTCGATATTGGTCAGATAATTAGCGATACACATGCCTAGTGAAACCAAGAGGAAAAATAGAGAATTTTAAAACTTTCTCAATATATACGGGCAGGGTAATTGTCTATCTAGTAAGTGATTTTGGAATATATCTTAGCTATACAGGTCAGTTTTTGCACTTGGGTACCTTTTCGGAAAACAAGGGCACAATGGTGACGTTGGTAGTTATGTTTGATTCTCATATTCTCCATGTAAAACGTACTTAACGTTATATAAATTGGTAGATTTTAACTTGATGTATTTGTGACACTCCTGCATTTTTTACACAATTCAAAATTGCTGAAGTATGTATTTATACACATACACAAGCTTTATTCGTTACATGAAAGATCTCAAATACTCACACCTTGTCGTTTAGTCAATAAAAGGTCATTCTAAAGTAATTGTTCAATCTTCTTCTAAATGTAAAAAAGATAATGTGTATAAACTAGTCTCTAAACACTATCAATTTGGTGGTCAAACGTTTTAGGCAACCCATCATGTACTCATTTAAATAAATATCAATATAATATATTAAAATTCAGCATCTGATTCAATGATATGTCTGCAGCAATCCAGTATAAATGTATACAGGGCTCGGATATAAATCTTATTTCGTAAAACGTTTCGTACTCAGCATTAACCTCATTCATTGCGTTTTCTGTACCACGCCACTACATGTACCATCGTAAAAGCGTTTAAGCGAGATAGCTCTGATGACAAAAAAAAAATCACAACAAAAACCGCGATCGGTTGTTCCTTTTGGTTTGTTGTTAAAATATAGCACATCTAATCCAAAATCTTGAAATGTTAAATGGTTAATTTGTTTACGATAAGTTAAATAGAAATGATTAACTCTAAATTTTGCAATTGTCTTAAGAGTAAACTTGCAAAAATAATGTTTTGTTCTAAGACATGTAGTCCTCTTACTTATTTCTCCCTGTATATAAATTTTGTTTTCAGTAAGGTTGTTTAACAGTATTCTTGAAATATTTCTTTGACAATATCCTTCTTCGCGCTGTCGTCACTGGATATAAACTGCACCCAGGATTCAATGAGATCGTTTAAAGGTACCTTCCCATCGATTAGGTCATACGCCTTGAAGCTATCCTTGATATTTTCCTGCCCAGCTGCTTTTGCAATATCAGCATATTCTTCCGCGGTGACAAAACCTTCGTGCTTTAAGTCAACAACATTAGAGAAAAATGCAGTGTATGCCTCCCTCATTTCGTCTTCGAACTTTGCCTTGTCATCTGTGAAAAGCTTACGGTTTGTTTCGATAAACTTTTTTTTGATTATCTCTTTGGCTCCCCTAAAAATAATTTAGTCCCATATCTTGTACAGTTTTCTTTTCATTCTTGTCCCCTGTTTTTCTTCAAGATGACTGAGGGCGGCAAATGTGTCTCTGTCATTAGTAAAGAAATGTCATATAATGTATATGTATATAAAAAAAAACTTTAGTTGCATTGAAAAACATGCAATAATAGTTTCCGGTGATAAATTGTGTTATCTAAACGTTAACAATGAGCTAATTCCAAATAAAATATTAATTCTAACACTTACTGTCATTTAGATGCTTCAAAATTAATCCCTTAATTTGGCCTTCGTGATTAGATTACTACGCATCTAAACTCCACACAGTGATTAACTAGCCGGTATATCACTCAAAATTAAAACCTTTTTCCTAAATGTTTTTAAGAAGAAAATGTATCAAGAAATGTCTTGTTCACGCAATAGAAACGTTTTATAATCAATCGCTACGCCTCCAAAACTTATGTTCATGTAACAAGTTTTATGAAGGTTTTACGGAACAAGTACACATATGATTTTGCTGATTTTACTGATGTTTGCTGGACATTTTAAATTGATCCCAGGTTTAGGGTTTGCCTCTTTTCGAATAAAAACGATTACATTTGTATCAGTCTGAGCATATGTTGTATTTAATATTATTATTTACCTAATGAAATATATGGACAAAAATGTCCTTAGAATACCGTAAACTCTGTATGGAATCTACATGTATAACGACTCCGAATATAGCGAAATTCTCAATATAAGGAACACATTTTCAGGGCCCGATACATGCATATGGATATATCATACTCAGGATATAAAGAACACATTTAATTGGTCCTAATGTTATCGTTATATATGGAGTTTACTGTATATCGAAAGTAATCTTTAAGAGAATTAATTATTTCACCCTTCATCATGCGTATCTTCTTTGGTAATCACGCCTCTATGATGAATGTCAATTTCGCAAAACCACATTTCCCATTTTTTTCCATGTAATGAATTACTGTTATTTTCTGACAAAAGAAGTTGCAGTGATGATAATAATTTCTTTAACGATAAAGCTGCATCATAAATCACAAACTGATAACGCGGATATTTGTACGGCTCAAGAACAACACTGTGTAAAGCATCATAGTTTACGTCATAGAAAACGTGCATGAGGTTGATATTATGATACGTCTTGTATGATGTCATTAGAAGTCTAAAGTTACTCAAAAGTTTGTTTTACACAAGTTTGATTACGTATATTTCACCACTTTCTTCAAGATATTTAAGAGAAAGAAACATGAGTGGAAACGAAAACAAGTAAATGTGATCTCGTTTTTAAGAATATATAGATATCTAACCGTTGGTGTTCATTCTATATTTGCTTTTCAGTCACATCCGGTTGCAAATTTAGCCCTTACCCTGCGAGCGGCAAACAATTCTGTCTTTTGTTTTTTTCAGTGCAGATCAGGACCAGCCTGCACATCAGTGCTAACTCTATCTTATTAATGAAATAACATACATACACTTACAATATCTGTTTTAAGATGTATCTCAACATAGCAATTGTATTACGACTGGCTCCCCCAAGCTCTAATTATGTGTACTTAGAAAGTTTCAATCACAAGAAAATGCAAATTCTACTTACCTCACAATTTATTGTCCCAATTACAGTAACAATAAAATAACACACTATAAATTGCAGTTTCATGATGCCTACTGGTGAGACTCTGATAAAGCAAAATATGCGCGTAAACTTTTACATACTCTTCTATTAAATGAGAAGCGCACACGAGATACAGGTATAGTGTAATAACTCAAGTACTTGAATATGAAAGTTTTGATCTTCCTCAATATTATCAATTTAGCTTTATAGTCTTATATGAACTTAGTATATACATTTTTCCATGTGACAAATATCATAATAATCTCTAACCAGTATGAGTGTCACACAATTGTCGTTTGAAGGATGCATAATGCTTCATAACCTAACTGTCGTATCGGTACGGTCTTTCTGTAGACTGATACAGTCAACCAAGATGGCGGAAGAAAACGACCAAATAAGGTATTTGCCAGTTTAAGGCTTTGTAACTTTCGACAAATTACGCTCAGAAGTGTATCTTTGATATTTACAGGCGTGGAAAGAGTATTTTTCTTGTTGCAAATGCTCTTACCCGAGCACTTGCTAAGTTTACACTGCAAATTTTAGTCAAATGGACCATTTATAAACCGATGGAATTTGAATCGAGACTTGATGCTGTTTTTGCATGAATACTTACAAAATAATGAAAAATTCAGCTAATCTTAGACAGTCATGAATGTATTTTTCTTCATGAAACTGGCTAAATATTCTTGCACTATCTCTTTCAACAACATACCAGTACGGTCAGCACGCACCGGCATCACTTTTCCGTAAAAAGTCACCGGTACGGTCGAAATAGTAACATTTAATGATTTTTACCTTTGGCTTTTTTTTCCTACAACAAAAACAATGACCCTGAAGTTATTTACGCCTTAAGTCGGAATGAAACTCTTATTACAAAAATATATCTTAAGCAAGATCATCTACTACTTCACTCAATTCTTTCATGAATTGATTCCGTGAATAGGACCGACACATCATGAAAACAGATCTCAAATGAAATTTTTTTATGTCTGGCAATTGCTCTGAAACATTTATAAAGAAAAGACAAACTGTGTTTGATATTTCATAAAAATAGAAACACATTACGCGCTATCCGACAGATGTTTATATTGTTGCAATATTCGTAATATGAACGATGTTATCAGAATTTCCTGTCTATAGATATTTCTCATTGAGAGTCGCGTGACAAACATCCCTTACCTTGGCCGGGATCTGTAGTCAATATTCCTTCTCACACAAAGAACGTTTTTAGCTCACCTGAGCACGAAGTGCTCAAAGGTGAGCTATTGTGATCGCCTAGTGTCCGTCGTCTGTCTGTCTGTCGTCTGTCTGTCTGTCCGTCCACACTCAATAGGGGCTGAATGTTTCACTAGATCTTCATGAAACTTAGTCAGTATGACTGCTTTGATGAAATCTAGGTCCAGTTTGAATATGGGTCATCTGGGATTAAAAACTAGGTCACACGGTCACATAACAGAAAAACCTTGTGTACGCAATAGAGGTTGCATTTTGTATTGTATTTTCATGAAACTTGGTCAGTATGATTGTCTTGATAAATTCTAGGCCGGGTTTGAATAAAAGTTATCTGGGGTTAACAACTAGGTCAATCGGTCAAATAATAGAAAACCCTTGTGTACGCAATAGTGGTGGCATTTTTCATTGTATTTTCATGAAACTTGGTCAGTATAATTGTCTTGATAAAATCTACATCGGTTTCGAACATGGGTTATCTAGGGTCAAAAACTAGGTCACGGGTTCAAATCATAGAAAAATATTGTGTATGCTATAAGGTTGCATTTTTCAATGGACCTTCATGAAACTGTGTCAGTGTGTTTGTCTTCATGAAATCTATGTTAAATCATAGAAAACCTTGTGTATGCAATAGATGATACATTTTTTATTGGAAATTCATGAAACTTGGTCAGTATAATTGCCTTGATAAAATCTAGGTCGAATTCGAACATGGATCATCTAGGGTGAAAAACTAGGTTACGGTGTAAAATTGTAGAAAAACCTCGTGTATGCAATAAAGGTTGCATTTTTCATTGGATTTTCATGAAACTTTGACAGTATGATTGTCCTGATGAAATTTAAGTCGAGTATGAATATGGGTAATCTGAGGTCAAAAACTAGGTCACCCGGTTAAAAACCTTGTGTATACTATACAGGTGACATTTACAACCCAATCATCATGTAAATTGGTCAAAATTTTTGCCTTGTCAATGTCAAACAGAATGTCTGTGTTTAATATACAGTTTTGTCATAAGTCGCAGGTGGGCGATATTGGGCCATCTTGGCCCTCTTATTGAATGCTTTGGGATATATCATATGTCTATGTGTATTTGTCTCAAGGCTAGTATGATTTTCTAATGTCTTTTCATTAAGAGAAATAACATCAATTCAAACATATAACAAAAATTACTTTTTAAAAGTTACTATCATATTATGTATGTTCGTACTTTGTATAATTTGATTGACGGGGAAATATCTATCAACCGACAAATGCAACAAAGAAAATGAAAACGACGATTGCCTTTATACAATGTATATGAATAATAAACGCAGTGAAATCAAAATGCTTCATTATCGTCGTTATGGTTTCAAAATAATAACCAAAAAAATAAACAAGAGGATCCTTTGCCTTTATACTCTTGGAAATATTTTCAAGTTCGGGTAAAACACAAGTTGATATAAGAATGTATATATTTAGTATAGATTCTTTTTACAAGGATACCTCTTGCTCAAATTTTACGATGAAGTATTTTTACTGGATTTATAATTAAAATCTTAGCCGTTGTAGTTTTAACCTTTCAAAGACTTTCCGTAAAATCTCCTACTCTAGTTATGATTAATTTTAAGTTCATGTATAACCAGTTTTGTTTTCATAATGAACTTCTTATTAAGATAAAGTCACCCATTTATACTTAGATTTCCAATGTCTGTTTCTTTAAATATGGTTCTTTTTTGCAGATGAAAAATGTTAACACTTTCAATCCTGAGCAGCCGACATTGTATTTGTTGTCTGCTTCGGAGCGAAGAAGGCTTATATTCTAACAGACACGAGATACGGATGGTATAACTGACTAGAAATGGTCAAGTTTGGCTTTAATTATAATTAGGGTACAGGACAAGAAAATCTATTTTTGCCTGACAAATCCCCAGAAAGACAAATCCATTGAAGATTTTGTACATTGTGTTTAAGCAATTTATTTGTTGATAACTATGAGTTTGATTAGGTTTGCAGTTGCCTAAACGCGTCCGTGTAAGCAATGTACAAAGAGGTGTGCAGTAAGGCAATTTAATAAACCAAATTAAAGAGAAGAAGGTTGTCTAAAGATATGTAATTTGAAGCGAATACGGTTTGCATTCTGTCAGTCTAGTACAGTCATGTGGGAATGGAACTTGTTGGCAATCAAAACATCGAATGGCATCACTTGTTATTAAACTCGAAAATAGTACAAAATGACACTTATAAAGTATCTTTTTGTTATGCGTATGAGTTTTGAATATTTCTACCATAAAAACGCAATGAATCCTGCTCACAGACTTTGAATAGCCAAATTAACGAAATAATGGAATTTTGTGACAATTGATCCTGTTTACTTGCTTTAAATGTCAATTATAAACAGGCACTCGTTAATGAACGAAACAACTTTGAAGGATTGACGTTCATCAAGCCAAAAGATTTAACAGTCCATTAAACACATATGCTCGTAAATATACCGAAAAGGAAATGAAAGAATTGATCAAACAACTTACTGTGTGATAACAGACTTGGGAAAAAGAAGAAAAAAACCAGTCCCGCCATTCAAACTATACTAACAATATTTCATCTTATAAAAGATAGCAAACCATTAGCCAGATTGGTACCATTTGGCTTGATGACAGGGAGATAAGGCTTTGTACATTGTTTCAGGGTGATTTTAAACTTCGAGAGAACTCCCGTCGTGAGCACCTGCCGAAACTAAAATAAAAATTGCCGTTGTGCTTTGCTAATGACTCTCATGTGACCTACTGTAAACTGCAAACATATCCTGAAACGGAATTAAATATCGCAAAAGGATAATCATCTTAGAATATAAATCCATTTGAAATAAATATTTCGAGAAAATTTAAATTGTTGCGAATATGCTATAATAATTTTGTTTGACATTTGACTAACAATTGTATGTATTCTTCTGATTGTAGTTTTCAGGGCATTTTAATAGCTGCTCGTTCTAGGTTTTCTGTAAAAACTTTAACTTCTCCAAAATGATATGCTAAAATGAATGGCTAGAATCAACAACACAAGTAAAAATCTGCATAGCTGTTGAAAATGTTGCACTTCTGGGTGCTGTGTGGTTCGTTTTGGGGAGGCTGCGGTTTTGGTACGTGGCATTCCCTGTTTGATATTATTTTTGTTTTTTTGACGGTACCGCTACACTATATGTTTATATTGAAATCTAAACAGCGCTTGCAACGCTTTCTAAATGGTAGCGTATAATTTCAAAAATACAGAAATACTTTACAAAAATTTATACTGGAACGTTTTTATTTGATGATTCGGTCTATAAGACATGTATGTTAATTTCAGACAGTTCAAAGACAATTGTTTTTTTCATCACAATCTGAGAGCAAGCAGCTTTAAACTAACTATCGCTTATATACTCACCTACAAGCCAATCGTAATCCTTACAGTCTTATTCTTTGATAAAAGGAACATGTAAATGCTTAAAAAAGCAACCTAACCCAGAATTTGATAGAAGCCTTTAATCCTCGCAGTTCCGTCGAAATGAAATCGACAACATTACAAAATTAATGCACTTGACACATACATGTATAATGTATATACTGACATACATAATGTGTATAATGTAATAATTATCAGACAGGTTATTCGGAGAAGCCAAAACCCCCACCCATCTGAAAATGCATTCACTTACCAACGCATTTAGTTAAATTGTCTGAATAATATATGATAAAGTCAAATTCTAAACAGCAGATCTTATGAAAATATTTATTCTTCAGGCTGTCGCACAGTTTATTGAAGGTTTTATCGCGAGAAATCAAACAATATTCCAATATGGTGCGAAGTTCTAGGTTAGACACCACCAAAACTTCTCACTCCCGAAAGTTGAACGAGTTGCGTACCTTAGTTTAGAGAACTGTCGTCATAGAAAGATCAAAATTTGTTTGGGCAATACTTTACATTTGAGTACTTTGTATTGTATATTTCCCGTTTTCAAATTAAGTGAAGTGTCATTTTTGTAGGATCAGATTGTCCCATTTTCGTGTTTTCTTCATTTCAGATTCTTCAATTTCATATTTATCATGATTTTACACAGTATTCGTTGTACGTTTCCAGTCACAATGGCCAGTGATTACCTACTATCCAAATGGAAAATGCGGTTCAAGTGGCTAGATATTAACAAAGATGGTAAACTGGACTTTAAGAACATGGAGACAGCTAGGTAAAAATAAACTATATTTTGCTTTAGGGTCTTTAAAGTACAATTCCAAAGACAAAAAAATATTTCAGAGTTTTATTATAGCAGATGGTATTCGCGTATGTACACTAGTGTTAACTAAATATTCAACTGTTGTATTCCTATGGTAGCGCGTTCGTCTTGCAATCGGATGTTTCAGAGTTCGATCCGCACCAGTGCAATGGCAGAAGTGTCCTCGGACAAGATACATTAATTCAGCATTTCCTCTCTCTCTCTTCGTAGATGATTCCGTCTGGATTGAGTTGTAAGCTCTTGGTTCACAATCGGGCGTAAATTTGGTAAAGTCTGTATGTTATTTTACCCGTTCAGGACAAGATTTGTTCAACTAAACAATTAAACTTGAAGGTGAACAGAAGTTGGAGGTTATGGGCATCTTTGAGAACTGGTGGAATGATTTTATTTTCTTGGGTAAAGTCGAGTTGACAGAAGCAGATTTTATTGCAGCTTTTAATGAGGAATTCAAGACTATCAGAGACAGTTTCATAGAAAGAATGCAACGATGCTTTCAGATTATTTTTGATGTTGTGGACATTAATAGGGAGAAAATGATAACTGAGGAGGAATTTATTATGGGTTTCAGAACATCCGGGCATGAACATATTGAACTTAACAGGCAATTTTTTCAGTTGTATAACCCGGATGAGGATGGTCATGTCCCTATTCGTGCACTGGTCGTCTCTTGGGTTCAGTTTATCACTTCAGAAGATATGGCCAGGCGAGACCTTGTGAAGTCGGCTTTTGAATTAGGAGTTTGAAAGAAAAAACAATTCTATAAATACTTTTGAAAGTTGTCAAGTATCCCAAATCTTCACGAGTGATTATATAGTGACAGGTGTGTTAAGTCAAACATTATCACGAAGATGTTGACACACTTTTAAAGTCCCAGGACCACATTTACAAGTAGCTCTTATTTTAGCAAGACAGATAAAATGACATTTATTTGTACCAAAAACATTCCTAACTTTGCTTTTTAAATGGATAGGTACATATTAGAAACATAAAGCAGTATTGTATTCAATGATATTGCAAAAAATAAGAACGGCTTTCTGGGAACGCTTTTCCTTGAAGAAACAACTTGAATACGAAAGGAATGCATATGTCAACATTGTTTTAGAGTGAATAGAACATGGTTCTATCATTATCCTATCAATAAATTTATGTTACTATATCAGTAGATTCAAAGAGATCCTGGGACTTTAACAGGGTATAACTGCTGTTATACAAAACATTGTTTTTCGAATTGAATATTCACATTATTACTAATGGTATGACCAGATGGTTCTACTGTGTTATAACGCTGTTTAAAAATGACTACTATAGCTTATATACCGATAGAACGTTATGTACAGACTTGTATTGCTTTTACATATCTCTACTTGTTATCTAGAAAATTATATGTCAGTCTCTATAGACAGGATTCATATATAAACATATGCATCAGCAATGTGACCATAGTATTTACGTGTTGTATTCTTAATACATACTGTCATGATTTCAAATAAACGACTGTTGTCAAAAATGCCAAGTTTTTACATTTCAGTAGATTGAAATGTCAAGAAAAAATATTAAAACTGTTATTTTGCAGGTTAAAGTTTGCATTAGTAACCAGTCTGAAATGTGCAGACACCGTTAAGTGTGTCAAGGTTGCATATTAAGTAATGAAAAAGACAGAGTATTCTTTCATGTTGTCTTTATGTAACTTATAGCTGGTTTTATTTGGTAATCTTCCGTGGGTCCAATTTATTTACCTGACTTTTATGCCATAATAATAAATTTATTAATATAGGCTTTAACTGGAACCATGTCCTATGCACTATAGACCGGACCGTTATCTTTTTTGGTATTTATAAGAAGTCAATATAAGGTTGGCACAGAGCCAATGTGGTGTCAAGCTCTCCATTCTTTCACGAGAAGAAGATGTTTAAAGACGTTTTCTATATTTAGTTACAGTGACCACAACGTCCAGTAGATCGGAAGCATTTTCTGTTGTTTTCCTTTTTTGTTGTTGGACGCGCTCAATACAAAAATGCTGCAGTGCAAGTTTGAAAATATCTACCACTTAGTTTTGGAGAAGATGTTGCTAAAAGGAAATGTTGAAGAGTAAAGATGGACAAAGAAAGTGGAGATCGGTGACTGACACCGTACATCCCATATGTACTTATAGCTCAACAAGAGTATTTGACACAGATGAATTAGGAACTTTCTTTGACGCTTTCGTGGTCAAGGTCTTTTATTCAGATACTTCAAAACTACTGCATACAAGCATGCAGCGATTGCTGTAAAAACCATCTTTTCATGTATAAGCTAACAAAAGTGTTCTTGTTTATATGTTTGTGTGTATGACAGTGTATGACATATTTGAAATAAAAAGAGATGATACAATAGAATAAGATTATAAACAGAGGTCATTGTACATTGTTGACAACAATAGTGAATTTTACTGGCCGAGTACACAAAAAATGAAACCTGTATTGTTTCACAGTTGTGTACTCGTTCAATAGAATTCAGTGTTGTAGTCAACATTCAACAATGTATAATAACCTCCTAATGCCATCGGCAATCGTGAAAGGGCACTAAAATGTTTGTGTCACATTTGACATAATGCTGAAGCAGGTTGGTGACCAAGAATTTTTCAGGTGATGCAAAAGTTTACCTTAAACATTTTGTACTTACATCAAACAGATATAGTTTGCTATTTAGCTTGTGACACTATTCATATGCATGAAGCTCCTTTCTAGCTTTAGATATCCTTTTGAGCTCCTGGTAATGTAATATTCTTCAAGTTGTCTTTATTAAAAAGGGAGTTTGTTTACAAGTAGACTTATTTGTTATTTCGATTGCATATTTAAATAATACGTTGAGAAAATATTCTACAGACTGGGTGCTGTCGCTGGCGTTACTGTTCATATCATATATTTCTGACCATTGAACTTTTCAGTGTGTAAGATAAAAAAGTGTTGACATTCTAGGAACTATTTGAAATACGAAACATTAAATGATAAATGTGCATATGTAGCATTCATGCTAATTTTATTATTGTTGATCGATTTAGGTTTTGCTTATAAAGGTATGAATAGTGGGAGATTAGAAATATTTGTAACTGAAAGATTGAACGCAATGCTGAATGGAAGATGGAACACAATGCTGAATAGTTTCATACATAACCATATGTGAATGCATGTTCTGATCCGATAAAAGAAAAGGTAACGCTTAGGAATATAAAATTAATTTTAAATTTGTAATAACTCTTTCATCCTGGAAACACCAGTCTCTTGTATATAATGATCTTATTTTCTTTGTTTTAGGTGTGACTGTTAGTGTAAAAGAACAATATCAACATGACAATGCCTCATTAACTCTAACAGATAGTATAATCTAACACATTCAAAAGTCGATGACAGATGTCTCAAATACTGCTCGGATAATTATAAACATTTTAAATAAACCATACAGAAAGCTTTAGTCTGTATCTATTTTAGAAAACAATTTTCACTGTTAATTGTAATTAAATTTGAAAATATGACCAAACCTATACCACAAAATGAAAGTCGTAATTTATCTTCAACGTTGTTTAAAATAGGGCATATGACAATTCAAAACAAATGCGTATGGTGCTTTTTTAAGGCAAGCAAACACGTTTTCTTCAGGGTGACCGTCGTAAAATAGTTAAACACCCGATTCTAAAGCCGATTTGACAACATCATGTTTTGCACCATCCTCACATGTCATGAATTGAACCCATGAATCTACGACATCTTTTACTGGGACAAGCCCGTCAATAGGTTTAAAGGATTCAAAGAATTTCTTATTCAGCGCCACCTGTTTGTGTCCAGCAGCCCGATAAGCAATCACAAAATCTTCTTCTGACAACAATTCACCTCCACGGAAGTTATTAATTTCAAACGCTTGTTGAAAACATGTCTGCATCCTTCCTACAAACGCCTCTTTATCTGTGATGTAAGCATCGTTTAGCAGAGTGACGAATTCTTCTTCAGTGAATGGCCCGGGTTTTCCTTGTAGGATATACTCATTCCACCATTTTTCAACTCTATCCATCATTTCTATTTTGCGTTCACCCTCTAGGTGATGGAAATGTGCAAACTTTTTTCTAAAGTAAAAGCAGAAAAAATAGGTACTATTTCAAATAGTACAGTAAACTCCGTATAGAACGAACTCATTGGGACGACTTAAATATGTTCCTTATATCCGGAGTATGTTATGTCCATATAGAATTTTCATATTTAACAAAGAAGAAATAAATCGGGCCAATAATATTTGTTCCTTATATCCAGAACTTCGCTTTATCCAGAGTTATATACGGAGTTTACTATATTGCTTCAAGAACACGCATATTAAAATTTTCATCTCGCTGCTTCAAGAACAAGCATTTTAAAATGTTCATCTCGAAAGATTGAGTTCTTTTATTATGTAATGCGAACTGCTGCATATGTTGCAGTTGCCATTTTATATCATGAATAGGCAAAGAACGCGTGCGATTTTCTTTCTAAGCTGGCAAAGTTTATTTCATATATAGGCAAAGCGAATATGGATTCCGTGTCTTTTATTTATAACGAAACATTGCAATTGGTATAAATTATAAAAATTCCACGACTGTTTAAAGACAATCGTAGGAAAACTGCATTTCCTGGGAAATCAAAATTGTCTCACGCGAATTAGTTTAAATGAAATGTTGTTTATAAAAATTTGACATCACCATTCAAGCCAGATTATCAATATAAACCTTTCATTCACAACTTCATGTATTTTATTTCAAATATATACATGTAAGTATAGTTTACAGTGTAATGTAAAAGACGTTCATTAGATAAAAAATGATTCAAAACAGGTACTTGTCTGCTGTTACGCCTTCCTTCGATATTTTCCCTTCATGTTTTACATCAAGCACATTGAAATACAGCCTCCATTTCGATATCAGATAGTCATTTGCCATAACACTCTGAAAATGCGAATCATATAACATTGGCCATAATTCTCTAAAAATGCGAATTGTATAACATTGGCCATGACATTCTGAAAATGCAAATCATATAACATTTGCCACAACACTCTGAAAATGCGAATCATATAACATTGGCCATAATATCTGAAAATGCGAATTGTATGATAGTCATTTGCCATAACACTCTGAAAATCCGAACCATATAACATTGGCCATAATTCTCTAAAAATGCGAATTGTATAACATTGGCCATGCCATTCTGAAAATGCGAATCATATAACATTTACCATACCACTCTGAAAATGCGAATCATATAACATTGTTCAAAACACTCTGAAAATGCGAATCATATAACACTGGCCGTAACATTAGAGATTAAGGTTGGGGGAGAGGTAAGGGGAGAGGTAAAGGGTGTACATCATGATCATGTTGTCATAAGCAATATAATTTGAAGGTCAAACTAATAAAAACATTTTTTTAGGGGAGGGGGTGGCGTTGGGTGGGGGAGGGGAGGGGTAGAGGTAGGGGGGAGAAGTAGAGGGGGGAAAACATGACCATGTTGTCATAAGCAATATAATTTGAAAGTTTGATGAAGAACTATTAAGAAATGGCACAATTATAGCCAACTTAAAGTTAACTTAGACGTGCCCTAATTTGAAGTCAGAAGATCCCATTGTAAAAATCTAGGTATAAATGGGTTTCTACAACTGACCTGAGCAGTTCCCTATTTTATGTGGCCGCTTAGTTGTTTTCAATTACATTGTGTAATGTGTTTGCATTCATTTCTATTTCTCAAAGTAAACTATTCCACTATAATCACTATTTGTCCTAAATTAGCACCATAAAATAAAACAGATGTTTAACATTTTCACTCGACAAGAAAAGAATAAACTACACTGTTTTATTATTAATAGTACAATTTCAATGATAACAAAAAATACATAATCAGGGTAGTATTTACACCTTATGACAACAATGTGAAAAACAAACCAAAAGCGATTATTAAGTACATAAAAGAAAAACATCAGTCAAACCTGTTAACAAAGACCACTGAGCGGAAGAGGCTATGGCGTCTTTGTTAACAAGTGGTCTTTATTCACAGATGTTTCCATAATAGATATGAATTGCAAGATTTCTTCCCCTCTTGTCTTTATTCGAATGGTGATCGTTAAGATAAGTGACTAATTAATACAGGTGTATTTAATATAAAAATATCCGATAAAAATAAATGTATTGGCTGCCTTAAACAAGTGGTTAATTCATTGAAAACATCATTAACATTTCAAATGTACGTTCTTCGGATTAATAAAAGTAAAAATCAAAATAGTGGCACGATTCAAAAATTTCGAGAAAACTACCTAACCGGGTATAGATAAAACAATCCTCAAACCCCTAGGACACTTAAACTTTAAACAATATTTTGATAAGGTACTCGGGATGGTAAAATCTAATGAACGCTGTAAGGGGAGTAACTCCCGCAGGAAGTCTTAGTACAAGCACTGGATCAGTTGTACGCCTTGAATATTTTTCTCAAGTCAGCGGCACTCTTTGTTTATGATCATGTTGTGATCATGTACAGATGTATATTCATCGTGGAATGTGCGTGCTTTTTGCCGACTGTTGTGCTAATAGAAATGTCTGACAATTTCAAAGCAATATCATTTATATCTCTACAATGTTTAAATACTCTGGAATATATCTGCCTGCTCAACGTCAAAACACGTAAGTTTGACATATTTTGTATATTGTCTCGTATTGGATCGGCACTATGGTATCACGTTTCCATCATATGTCTGTTAGTCCGTATGTCTGTCCGTCACGTTTGACTTTTATGATATATAAGAAGACTGATAGAACAAAAATTAAAGAAAGAAATCAAGTAAGCATCACCTGTGCCTGTAGTCGCCTTATGTTGGTAGTGTATATGTGTGAGTGTACATGATTGTGTGTGTGTGTGTGTGTGTGTGTGTGTGTGTGCGTGTGTGTGTGTGTGTGTGTGTTGGTGGTGTGCACTTCTGGGTGCTGTGGGGTTCGTTTTGGGGAGGCTGCGTTTTTGGTACATGGCATTCCCTGTTTGATATTATTTTTGTTTTTAGGTCAGAAAGCAAGCTGTTGATGAATCATTAATAGCAAGTTTAACGATAAAAACAAAGTCATCTAAAAGCCGTATTCTTTAAATAGTAAGATTTCGTGAAGCCTTAGACTACTTGACTTCAAATTGTCCTTACTTGCGACAGCTGTATGTGGTATATAATATGATAATTCTTCGTGTTTGGATCACTCTGACTCGAGCTTGTCATTCGTCGGACTCGAGCAAATCTGGCTTCTGAACCGCATAGTCTTCACGGTGTCTTAGACATGTGACTAAATGGATATAGTATACTGATAAAAAACTGATCACTTTTTATAGCATTTTATGGATTATCAAATATTTTGCTTTGTAGGGTTAACGCACGTTTTTTCGTGTTATAACATCTGCAGAAACCCGAGGGATGGTTGGTGCCCGAGCCCGTTAGTTAACGTTCGTTAACGCTATTCTAGCATAAACAGCATAAAAAATTATGAAAATAAAAATGAAACGCTCTTACTGGTACGACGTTCAATAATGCGCGGGACAACGACCGTGGTCTTTACGTCTATTCATGACGTCACCAGCGGTTTTTAAGCCCGGCACTGTTGACGCCGTACATGATGTAAGATCTTAGAGACAGGTCCATTGTTTACAATGGCCCTGTACTGCGCATAAATGAAAACGGGTTATAACGGCGCGTGAATCTCTCCGTTAACACACGTTTTTTCTCCTGTTAAAACACCGGCAAAATGGGTAAAAACAGCACATTTTATGCTAGAATATGAATTTAGATTCTGTCTGGCACAAATATTTTGATACATGTATTTTATTTTCATTGACGCTGTGCCATGTAGTGTGTTTACAATGTACTATTTTCCGTGTGTAACTCTTACTTAATTAAGAGAGGTGTAATTAACACAACAAATCATTCAACAACGTATCTGTTTTACATTGTATTTGTATCAGCAATTTTAAACAGAAATAATTAACCCATTCGTACCTAGTGTCTATTCAAAATACCGACCTTTCAAACAGCTACAATGTAATACTTCAAAGCAGACGACAAATACAATACCTGTCTGTTGTTAACCTTTTGGGTCTTAATTCTGTAAAAACTACCCTATGTAAAGAAATACTCTGGCCCAAATAGGGAGTAAGAATATTCTATTGTAAAAATCTAGGTAAAAAGGGATCACAATTTTGCGAATGTTTTAGAGCAAACTTACAAAGAAAATAATGTTTTCTAACAGTTTAAGAGTTTGTCCAAAATATGTGCTCAAAGTAAAAATGTCTTCCTTTACATTATGATTGTTTTCACTTATGATGTTGAATAGTATCTACCAATCACTTGTTTGACCACATCCTTCTTCGAGCTGTCGTCACTGGATGTAAACTGCACCAAGGATAATATAAGTTGTTCTGTCAGTCAGTCAGTACTTTAGGCAATAACTAGGTTGATGCATGTGAATCGTTGTCTGTTTTTGTCTGGCGAATATTGATTGAGTAATTTGTACATTTTGTGTTTAATGGATATACATTCTGTATGCCTCTTTTCGAACAAAAACGACTGTCAGCATGAGCAACTGGTGTATATAATAGTGTCATTTACGTATTCATATATGCACAAATATGTCTGCAGAATACAATAAACTCTCTATTTAACGACTCCGAATATAGCGGGGGGGGGGGGGGGGGGGGGGGGGTGGGGGGGGGGGGGGGGGGGGGGGGGGGGGTTTTTTTTTTTTTTTTTTTTTTTTTTTTTTTTTTTTTTTTTTTTTTTTTTTTTTTTTTTTTTTTTTTTTTTTTTTTTTTTTTTTTTTTTTTTTTTTTTTTTTTTTGGGTTTTTTTTTTTTTTTTTTTTTAATTTTTTTTTTTTTTTTTTTTTTTTTTTTTTTTTTTTTTTTTTTTTTTTATTTTTTTTGGGGGTTTGGGGGTTTTGTTGGTTACGCGCCTGATAGCGGAATTCCGAATAATTATAAGGAACACATTTTCTTGGCCCGATTTTCTCTCCTTTATGTAATATGAACATTATATATGGATAGATCATACTCAGGATATATGGAACATATTTATCTGGTCCCAATGTGTTCTTTATTTACGGAGTTTACTGTATATCGAAACTTCGAAAGTAATCTCTAGGATAATTATTTATTTCACCCTTCATCTTGGGGAGGCTGCGTTTTTGGTACGTGGCATTCCCTGTTTGATATTATTTTTGTTTTTTTGGACATCTTTATTGGAATTCACTCCTCTATGATGGATGTCAATAAAGTTGAACAACATTTCCCATTTCTTTACCATGTAATCAATAACCGCTATTTCCTGACAAAAAGGGGCATAGATAATAATCATTTCTTCAACGAACAAGCCGCATCATAAATCTCAAACTGATAACGCGGACATTTGTACGACTTAAGAACGACACTGTGTAAATGGCATTGATTAAAATGTTAAAATTTCAAAGGTTACATCATAGAAAACGTGCATGAGGTTGATATTATGATAAGTCATGAATGACGTCATTAGAAGTCTAAAGTTACTCAAAAGACAATGTTTGTCTGTAGTACACAAGTTTTGATTTCTTATGTTTCACCACTATCTACAAGATATTTAAGAGACAGAAACAAATGAGTGTAAAAGAAAGCAAGTAAATGTGATCTCATTTTTAAGTATATATCACTGTTGGTGTTCATTCTTTATGCAAACAGCAATGTTTGTTTTTTTCAGTTCTGATTTATAGGACGCATCCGGTTGCAAATTTAGCCCTTACCCTGCTGGCGGCAGGCAATTCTGTCTTTTGTTTTATCAGTGAAGATCATGACCAGCCTGCACATCGGTTCTACCTTATTAATAAAGAAACGTATATACACCAACAATATCTGTTTTAAGATGTATCTCAAAATAGCAATTCGATTACGATTGCCTCTCCAAACTCCAATTATGTCTCCTCAGAAAGTTTCAATCACAAAAAATGTATACTAAATAAAACAGAGATTTTACTTACCTCACAATATATTGTCCCAACTACAGTTACAATAAAAGAACACAACATTAATTGCAGTTTCATGATGCCTATTGGTGAGACTCTGATCAAAGTAAATATGCGCGTAAACTATTAAATACTCTTCTTTTTAATGAGAAGCGCACACGCTTTATGTTATCGGAAAATACCGGTAAAGTGTAATACATGTAACTCAAATACATGACTATGAAATGTTTTATCTTCCTCAGTATTACCAATTTAGCTTATGTAATCTTATATGAACTTAGTTTATACATTGTTGTCATGTGACAAACTGTGACGTCATAATGATCTCTGACCAGTCTGAGTGTCATACTATTGTCGTTTGCAGGATATATACATGGAACGCTTTATAAGCTACAAAAAAATGAATCGATGTTACATATATCAAGTTATAATTTCAATGAGTGGGCACTAAAAGTGGTATTTTTACGAGTGGCACAGCCACGAGTAAAAATAACTACTTTTGGTGTTCACGAGTGAAATTATCCTGATATTACATCGATACCAACCATTTTTCTATTTATTTTATGTCTCAAACTCTTGTTTTGCTGAGTTTGTTTCAATAAAATGTCGAAAGTCGCAGGAGACGTCAGCAGAAAGCATAGCAAACATGACGTCATTTTAACGTATTGTTTCCCGCATTGTATAAGATAAGATAAGTTTTATTTCATGTCGGCAAGACTAAAAACAGTAAACAACATAAGCTTTTGAAGCGACCGCTCGGTATACATTTTGACGTTATTCGAGTAGAAAATTTTAAAACATCAAATTAAAATGACGTCATGTTTGACGTCGCAATGGTCAAACATGTTTATTGTAGAATGTTTAAAACTGCATATTTTTTCTTTTACTGCACTCTTATATTCATGTCTTAGTATTATATAGAATGGAATAAAACCAATTTGAACGATATTTATCTAACTTTTAAAAACAAGCAAATATCTTACTGTTGTTACCTTTGCACATTATGGTATCTTAGTCATGATATATGTATGTCAGACGTTGAGCTTGAACTGAAATGTACTTTTGAAAACAAAAGGCATTTTTTCTATAAAAGTAAACACTTTTTGTGCGATGTGAAAGATGGCTTTTACTGTTGAAAATTTCTCAAAGCTCTTTGTTTTGACATATGTATACGCACATGCGTTTTTCTCGTTGACTGTCTTTTTTACTATGTTCAAACGGTATTTCTTGTTATAGAATAATTAAATGATTTTTACTTTTGGCTCTTTTTCCTTCGGCACAGAAAATGAACACTAGATTGAAGTATTTTTTCACATATTACATTTTTATTTCCCATGAATCTAATGATTTAATTAACACTTCATGACTTAAATTTTACATCCTGATACCACCCAATAGTATCTAACAATAACTGCTTTGTTTATAGTACAATTTCCCAAAAAAGTAATATTTTAAGCATTAGTAACCAAGAAAACCATTTGGAGTTTAACATGATATCACGAAAGAGCATAAAAAGGAACATTAGTATGACATGACTTATCAAAAGGAACTTTAGCTTACGGAGCTATGAAGTTATGACCATACATATAAGAATATTAGAAGTAACGTTTTACAATCATGATACATTTCCAATTTAGAAATGACATTATATAAATATCATATGGCAGTATGTGTGACATTGATATTGTCAACCCGAGAGCAGAATGTCACCCGAGGCGTAAGCAGAAATTCTGTTTTGAGGGTAGACAATATCAATGTCACACATGCTGCCATATGATATTTATTTTATTATACCGAGCAAAATTACATAACAAAGTTTTTAAATGTTTTTAATTTATTTAATTAAACAAGTTTAACAAGGTAAACAAAATATCACATATATCAGGAAGAACAAAATTTCGCTGTTAACAATGCTAATTAAATTCCTTCGAAAACTGTTGTCCTTATTGTACTTGACTGTTCATTGTGTTTTTGTGTACACATTGAATATTGACGTCACTGCTGTATGTGTATAAGGGAGGCAATTACGTCATGATTTAGCTAAAATATTGAAGCAGTTATTTGCCCTTATATGACATTCAAAATATCACTGCGGTCACATGACCTGACAGTCAATTTTCGCTTGGTCACGTGTCAAAAAGGTTGAAAATGTTTCTGATAGTCAAAATATCTCTTTTTCGGGTAATGGGATTTTACCATTGTAGACAAAAGTTAGGTATAATAATGTCTTTTATGCGTGCAAGACTAGAATGTCAACCGTGTACTTTCACGTTATTTTTCATACAAATGACCCTGAAGCTGACCATTTATTTAGTAAAATACGACTTATTAAGTCTTATTACAAAAATATATTTTAAGCAAGAGCATCTACTATTTCAGTCAATTCTTTCATGAATTGATCCCGTGAAAAGGACCAACATGCCATGAAAACAGATTTCAAAGTAAGAGTTTTTATGTCTGGTAATTGGTATCAGCGATACATTAACAAAAGGCAAACTGTGTTTGTTATTTAATAAAAATAAAAGCACATCTCGCGCTATCCGACAGATGTTCATATAATTGTGAACAGGAACGGTGTTATCAGAATTCCTGTCTATAGATATTTCTCATTGAGAGTCACGTGACAAAAATCCATTACCTTGGCCGTGAACTCTAGTCAACATTCCTTTTCAAATTATTTATGTCCGTACTTGACGGGGAAATATCTGTAAACCGACAAGTGGAACAATGCCCGAGAAATCGCCGATGATGACCTAATATATAAATGAAACACGGAGTGCAATCAAAATGCTCTATTTTCGTAATGAGGGCTTCAACATAATAACAAAACATGAAGCAAGAATACCATAGAAGCTAGGATTATTTACACGTTCGCGTAAAAAAACATGTTGATACAGGAATGTATATATGTAGTTACATTCTTCTAACAGGGTAGCGCCTGGTTCTTGCTCACAATTTTACGATGGATTTATTATAAAAATCTTAGCCGTAATAGTTTTTAACTAAAAATCGTGTGGAATTTTTCGTAAAATTACTATAAGGAGTTAAAATTAATTTTAGGTTGATGTAAAACAACAGTATTTTATGCATGATGAATTTTTTGTTAAGAAAAAGGAACCAATTATAGTTAGATTTCTAATTTAGGACATAGGTTTCTTTTTGAAATTGTTGTCTGCGCCGGAGCGTATAGGTTTATAAGTTGAGCTCAAAGATAAGAAAATCTATATTTATGCCGGGCAAATCCTCAGAAGGTTAAATCCATTAAAGTATTGAAGACGCTGTACATTGTGTTTAAAGCTGCTCGCTCACAGTTTCAGGTGAAAAAAACTCTTTCTCTAAAATGATATATTAAAGTATAAAATGTAAAAGTAAATGCAAGAATCAACAAGAAAGTAAACATCTAGGTAGCAATTTGCAAAGATCCATTGAAACTGTTGGTGGGCTTAGTTTAACGGCAATGCTACGCTATATGGTTATATTGGAATTCAAAAGCGTTTCTAACGCTTTATTATTCGTAAGCGTATAATTTAAAATATACAGATATGCTCGACAGGAATTTTTACCGGGACCCTTTAAATGAGTATTCGTTCTATAATATGTTATTTTCAGAGAGTTTGGGGAACTTCATTTTTCACCAAAATCTGGTCGGCCTCAGAGTACACAAAAGGATGATGATTTGTCTGATGGAAATGGTCTTTTTGCGAAAAGTCTTTTGCTCCATCCAATAACCATTGTGAGCATTATATTCTGATGTTAAAAAGATTCGCACGATAACTTGATCAAGGATTGATAGATCTGTCTTCATCGAATACCAATCTATCTTCTGCTACAAGGGACTGAAAACTTCCTCACGTAATTGTTCAGGCTGTTAGCGGTTCACAAATCCAGAGTAACTCAGAGGGAAAAAGAGAATTTTAAAGTTTTCTCAATATATATTGGCAGGGTATGTCTATTAAAGTTGATTTAGGATAATTCTTAACTGTACAGATGTGGGTACCTGTTAGCAAAACAAAGCACAATAGTGGCGTTGGTAGTTAAGTATGCTCCCATATTCTCTATGTAAAACGTACTTAACGTGATATATATTGGAAGATTTTAACTAGATATATTGGTGACCCATCTGCATTTTTCACACAATTCA
>JAFMSR010000013.1:2948837-2968214 GCA_022818135.1 Saxidomus purpurata | reverse complement strand
TGCCTGTCTTGAGCTACTAACTCAAGTTACCAATCTTTACTATACTTATGTTAGGTCACTTGACTGTTATGAGGTACTAACAACATTAATCTTTTTTTGTAAAACAGCAGTATATTCGCACTTTTGGGCTTGGTGGCACGGGTTTCCGAATGTCTTGTCTGGTGCCGATTCCTTGAAATTTAATATTCTTAAGCATATTGATTTCCTCCAGTAATAAGGAGTAATAAATAGTAACCAAGACAATATAAGGATACACGTTTTAGGATCAAGGTTAAGCCTTTCGCTGAAACAAAGTGCTTATAAAGGATGAAATATTTGCTTTATGTCCGCCAAGGCGAAAATAGTTCTGTCTGGTATTGACTGTTTTTGATTCTAACAAATGAGACTAAAAGTAAATTCATGCGTTTTGGTTGAAATAGGAATATCCGGCGCAAGGGGAGATTCCATTAGGCGGTAACAAGTGTTGTTCACATGACAGCGTGTTACTCATCTGTCATGGGGTGTCCAAGTTTCTGGCGTAGGTGAAAGCGGTGGAAATACCTTATACGCAAGACAGTTTTGTCTTTAAAGCTGCTCGCTCTCGGAATTTCGTAAACAAATAAAGTTGTTCAAACTGTATGTAAATAACGTAGTTTAGAATATATGGTTATATAAAAATGCTCCAGTATAAATTCATGTCAAGTATATCTCTAAATTTAAAAAAAAACGCTTCCAAATTTCAATATAAACATATAGTGTAGCGGTGCCGTGTAACCGACCTTTTCAATCGAATTCTGCAAATTCCTACCTAGGCTTTTGCTTATTTTTTATTCTAGCCTTTAGTTTTATATTTATGAATAAGATTTTCAATTTTTGTGAAAAATATTTTTTTCAACAGTAACTGAGAGCGAGTGGCTTTAAGATCAAAAACCGGTAATATTGATTTCCCCTTTATAAAATAGTATATGAGATGTGTTAGGTAAGTTCTTCCGGTCGTACCAAGAACTTTCTAGAAAACAATTTCTGAGCCTTAGATATCGGTTGAGAAAAGTTAACCGTCATGTATACATACAGTAATAGTATTTGTTTCATGCGAAGACGGACGGAAAGGAAACTTTAGAACCGATAAGGTTAAATTTCAGTAGAATATGAAACAAATGAAATTCCAACGAAAGTTGCCTGACACCATTTATCTACATCGTTTCTAACTTTCGAATGTATTTGATGGCCATAATTATATGGGACAAGAGGGCCAAAAGGCCAATGCGCCTGATCATGTTTTATTAATTATTTTTTTTTGCATTGTTTGATTTTTATTTAATTCATTTAAACTATGTACGCTTTTCTGTAAATTATAACGATCGTTTTGGAAAACTGAGTATGTTAGTCATTAGTAATACTCAAAAGTAGAAATAGGCCATACGACCAACTGTATTTCGATACATTATATTACAGTTGCGAAACTAACCACTCAAACACACAATTAATGCGAGCTCTACAATGGCGCTTTATTTTTAGACATTGTATGTTTTTTATCGTTAAGATTTCTCTTGAAAGATGCAAAATACTAGTTTCTAAGGTAAACATATTTGAAAGGAAAAAATATTTAAAGATTTGGAGCTAGTACACGTATAGTTACGTAATCAAAATATAGTTAAGCGTACAATGCCGTTTGGCACATCTTAAAAACCCTAACGTTATAAAGACAATACCAGCTCAGAAACAGTCAAACTTACATTATATATTAGTAAATGCAAACAAAATTTATTCAAATTTAAACATGACATGAATAAAATGAATACTATAATAAGTTATAATGATTCAAAAGAAGATTCTCAGACCGCATAAAACATATCAATAACTTGTCACGACTGCAAACTGCGACACTTTGCTTCAGCTTTTATTAACATTTTTTACGATTCGACAGCAGAAAAAAAGAGATACATTTCGTAACAAGTACAATTTAGTAGAACGCTCTCCAGTCATTAAACATCTCTGATGTTAGCTAAAAGAAAAAAATATATAATATTGTTCATGACATTTCTAGTAGACGTTGTCAACACATGAAAAAGGTATAACACAAAACTGGTTGCAATTTATGTTGACTGTTAAACCAAATGGCTTTCGCTCGAGAACTTTTATGTCTTGACTGATACTGAACAATAGATTTCTTGAAGAATTTTGTTTTGAAAACTCCTTTGAGCCATTCCTGAGTTATGAAGAGTTTCGTTTCATAGCAATGTCAATCGGAATTCTGTATGGAAATAAAACAAATTGTGGCAAAATTTTCAATAAATGATATTTTAACGAACATTGAACTTACAGACAAACACGGCAACTGAATGTTCGCGACTCGGTCGTATTCTGATACACAGTACCAAAACTAGGACGTATTTTGATACACAGTACCAAGATTCGGTCGTATTTTGATACACAGTACCAAGACTCAGTCGTAGTTTGATACACAGTACCAATACTCGGTCGTATTTTGATACACAGTACCAAGACTCGTCCGTACTTCGATACATAGTACCAATATTCGGTCGAATTTTGATACACAATACCAAGGCTCGGTTGTATTTTGATACACAGTACCATGTCCGGTCGTGTTTTGATACACAATACCAAGACTCGGTCGTATTTTGTAACGCGTACCAAAAAGGCCTTAGTACCTTAAAAAAACTGTGTGTAAGGCATACTAAAAAATGAATTTACAATGAATTGAGCGTTTACAAAGTACCTGTTATTCTAATAATATTTATATTTGACGTGGCCCAAAGACGAAATGAAATATGTATTTGTATCGTTTACAATTCAAAGAAAAATTAGTATACTTAAAGACACACATTAAGTTAGCAGTTAACCTTTAGGTCTGGTAAAGCACCTTCGATTAATATCGCTGATATTTCTACAGCGATCACGGGGAAGATTGCTGTGGTAGAGGACTTGTTAATGAAAATAGGAAAAACTGATTACTGACCAGGTAGGTTAGTTTGCTTAAATTCGAACTTTAATCACAGGGTTCCGGGTCAATCTCTAGATTAAATTGCACATTTTCAATTTGTTCATGTTAAAGGCTTGGTTTCACTATTTTATCCCGATATACAAATCATACTCAAGATATTTGACGTAATTTCCTTGATTTCATCTTCTGTATCTTACCAACCGGAAGTACCCGGATATTAATTATAAGTATATACATGTATAACGGGGCTCATTTACTTGTTTCGTCCCTCGGATGAAGGTATTGAACCTTTCTATAAATCAGACGTTGGTAAAAATGAATGAAAAGGAATACGGGACATATGGTCCTGCTGTTGGTAAGTAGATTAAATAAAACATGATACTTTTATTTTTTATCATTAATGTCGTCATTTCATATAGATCTACACTATTTTTCCCTGGTTTTATAATATATGCTCAAACTGTTGAATGACCGCCTTAAATTTGAACTGAATACATGGCGAACCTCGTTGCCGAAACTGCGACCATGTGCGAGATTTGGGCTCCTTGTTCCTATACTTACACTGAGCAAAACTGGCATAATCAATAAAACTGGATTCATTATGTCACTTACATGGTATTATACGCAAGAACAGAATTCACTGGGAACATTTGTAGGTTTCACCTTTTTGATGATAGGTTCCTTTGACTCCTGATTATTTTTTTTACACATAGAAAAGCGTTGATAGATTTTGTATGTCACGCGAAAATTACCCAAATTACGGTATGATCCATTTTGATCGTTTTATTCTTATATAGTTATACACCAGCACTGATAATTGACTGTGCCGTATATAAAAGTGCACTACATTATATGACGTTCCTTGTACTATGTTACCAACTCCGAGTTACTGTCAAAAAAGCTAGGAAAAAAATCTAAGTAAAAAAAATGTATTTTGTCATTTTCTGTACCTGAAACATTCTAATTATGTTTACAGCTGCTGAAACTGTCTTCACAAATCCTGTTTATTATGAAGATGGCATAGATACTGTCGCGACTAGGGAATATTCCCGCTATGTGAACGACTTGTTGGATAGACTCGGTTATAGTTATGAAATGATCAAATATAGGCAGCAGATGGGGACTGAGATCGACAAACTTCGTAATCGTCATGGAATTGTGCCTGACACAGTTGTAACGACTGGTGGTAAAGGTGAAGGAACAGCTTTGTATTACGAGAGTGACGTTGACACCATGTTTATAGTAAAGGACGTCATCTGTGCTGATGATCCTCAACATTTTATCCATCAAGAAAATATTACGTTGTTCCAGACGGAGACACATATAACCTCTCCTGGATATACCAGATTAAGACTTTTGAGATTTGATGGGAGATGTTTTGGAGAGCAAATAAGTTCATCTCTATTTAAGAATGAGACAGGATCTTATTATCTTTCGAGTCAGT
The DNA here is from genome assembly GCA_022818135.1 of Saxidomus purpurata. NCBI lineage: Eukaryota > Metazoa > Mollusca > Bivalvia > Venerida > Veneridae > Saxidomus > Saxidomus purpurata. Next base: position 2,963,826 of record JAFMSR010000013.1, on the reverse strand, counting down.
TTTTCACTGAAGCATTGCAGATGTTTCAGAGACAGGTGCTGATGAGGGAGGGAATGACAGCTGAACCTACAAGTGGACCATCAACACCACAATCTAACAAGTACTGTAGTTTTGATAAAGTCGTCTGCTTTAAATGTATTTGCCCAAATATTTTAGATCGCTGGATATCTCGTTCTCGAGTTAAAGGATGGCCTTCACCAGACGCCATACATGAAATGTCTCTTCTTGATGGACACGCAGTGCCAGTCGGATTGAAGGGATCTCAAAATATGTACAGAGAATGGAGAATTTGTTATTCACTTGCAGAGTTACACTTAATGCGAATTTTAAATGAGACGCAGTTGAAAGTATATATTATTCTGAAAAGAATATGTAAATCAGTTCTAAATTCAATTTTGCATGACGTCTTACATCATGAAAAACATTATTTTTTGGGTGTGTGAAAGGAATGGGACTGGTTTGTTTACGCAGGAAACGATCATGGACAGATTATTTGATTGCATTAAATATCTAAGGAGATCTGTTCGTGAAAACAATCTCCCTAGTTACATGATACCCGATAGGAACTTGTTGGCCGGGAGAATAGATGCCCAGCAGAAACAACGACTGATTATTACACTAGGTGACCTCCTCGAAGAAAGAGGTAGAATGTTTTTAAGATGTGGTAAATTACGAGATGCTATGTTCATAATGTACAAGACACCGAACATGTTTAGAGAGTTTAGTGAGAAAAGAGATAAAGTAGAGAGTCTGTGTCTTATCAGTAGGAGGATACGATTAGAGACACGGAGACCGGGAATGTCTAGGGAGGAGCTGAATCAACTTGTAATGCAGAATGAACTGTACTGTGATATGAAGACACAGATCGAACATTTGATAAAATTTGATGGGCACGAACTAAGACAGATGGGGAAAACGGATGAAGAAATGAATGATTTGTGGCTAACGAAACTAAGTCAGTTACTGTCATAAAGTATACGTACAAGTGAAGTAGATTGAAGACGAAAAGCGTACACAGATTGTTATCAGAATGCTAGATTATATACCACTTACATTTTTAGTTAATAAATAAACAGAACAGACATGTATATCTGCAGACATGAGTTTGAATTTTAAGATTGTCAGTGCATTTAATAGTATGTGTGTTATACCGAGATATACATTTTTCTTTCCATTTAAAGAAACTATGCTGAATAGTATACATTACTGCTGTAAAATAGTGATCTACCCAGAAAATGAATTAATATAAGTTTTCTTTGAAAGCTTGTTGTCATATTCCAATTGTATTGTTACACCTTTGTACTACATGTATGTATGTATGTATATAAACAATGTATTTTGGATAATAAATATTGTTTAAACTAATTAAAGAAACTAAAAGATGCAGCAGTGCTTTCTCAGAGAGAGAGAGAGAGAGAGAGAGAGAGAGAGAGAGAGAGAGAGGGACGGAGGGAGGGAGGGAGCTCTATTTATTACTGATCTTGCACTCCGCAATGGGCTGGAACAATAACTGCGCTCTAAACGATGTAAGCATGAATACTGCTAGTACTTTACGTTAAAAACTATCTCTATAAATGATAATGCTACATGTAGAACTTTTGCATACAGAGTTAGCTTTAAAGTTGCTAGCTTTCATATTTTGATGTAAAAACAAGTTTATCAAACCCTCTGAAAATAACATATTTTTGAACGTATAGTCAAATAAGAAAGGTTCCAGTATAAATTCCTGTAAATTTGTATAGCTGTAAATTTGGAATTATTCGCAACCGAATTATAAAGCGTTTACAAACGCTTTTGAAATTCTTATATAAAATAATCAGTGGAGCGGTGTCTTAAATTTCAAGGGATTTTTGTAAATTCCTACCTAGATTTTTACATATAGTGTTTATGCGAGCCATTAGTTTCACATTGTACGTATTATTGTATCATTGTTGAAAATTTGATTTTTTTCAACGTCAACTGAGAGCGAGCAGCTTTCGAAACAAACTACTAGCTCTTTTACGTTGATTGATATCTCTTTAAAAAGGAAAGATAGCTGTTTATTTCAAAGTGCTGTCGTTCGAACATCAAAAGATCTCGTTAACGTAAAGAGATATACCCAGAAACGCGCCTTAACATTGTAGTCCTATCTCGCCAGATATAACGCTATCATCTTTAACAATTTAAATATATATCTTTGTCTTAAACTGACATACATATACGTTATAGCAATATAATATCACTACAAAATTAATATTTTTGGAATTACTCAACAAACGGCTCGCCATGTACATTACCTGTCATGTCTCTAAGCAGTAATCGCTATAAGTTATCTTTTCTATAAGAAACAGTCGTATGAAAAAGTCAGACTTATATGAATTCTTTACTCCAGGCAGTTATCTCTATAAGTTGTATTTTCTATAAGAAACAGTCGTATGAAAAATCACTTTTATAAAAACTAACTTCTAAAATTTCAAAGAGCCATCTTAATAAGTTGTCCCTTTTATAAAAACTCAATCGTCCTAGCAGTCATCTCTGTAAGCATGTCCTTCTATACCAATTCACTTCTCTAAGCAGTCATCCCTATAGGCAGCTCTTTTCATACAAATTCACTTCTTTTGGCATTCATCTCTGTAAGCAGTCCCCTCTATACGAATTCACTCCTCTAAGCAGTCATCTCTGTAAGCAGTCCCCTCTATACGAATTCACTTCTCTAAGCAGTCATCTCTGTAAGCAGTCCCCTCTATGACATTCACTTCTCTAAGCATTCATCTCTGTAAGCAGTCCCATCTCTACGAATTCACTTCTCTAAGCTGTCATCTCTGTAAGCAGTCCCCTTCTATAAGACTTCACTTCTCTAAGCAGGCATCTCTGTAAGCAGTCCCCTCTATGCGATTCACTTCTCTAAGCATTCATCTCTGTAAGCAATCCCATCTAAACGAATTCACTTCTATAAGCTGTGATCTCTGCAAGCAGTCCCCTTCTATAAAACTTCACTTCTCTAAGCAGGCATCTCTCTAAGCAGTCCCCTCTATGCGATTCACTTCTCTAAGCATTCATCTCTGTAAGCAGTCCCATCTATACAAATTCACTCTCTAAGCAGCCATCTCTGTAAGCAGTCCCCTTTATGCGAATTCACTTCTCTAAGCAGTCATCTCGGTAAGCAGTCTCCTTTATGCGAATTCACTCCTCTAAGCATTCATCTGGGTAGGCAGTCCCCTCTATACGAATTCACTGCTCTAAGCAGTCATCTCAGTAAGCAGTCTCTTCTATGCGAATTCACTCCTCCAAGCATTCATCTAAGTAAGCAGTCCCCTCTATATGAATTTACTTCTCTAAGCAATCATCTCAGTAAGCAGTCCCCTCTACGCGAATTCACTCCTCTAAGTATTCATCTCAGTAAGCAATCACCTCTATACGAATTCATTCCTCTAAGCTGTCATCTCTGTCAGCAGTCCCCTCTATACGAATTCACTTCTCTAAGCAGTCATCTCTGTAAGCTGTCCCCTCTATGCGAATTCACTTCTCTTAGCAGTCATCTCAGTAAGCAGTCCCCTCTATGCGAATTCACTTCTCTAAGCAGTCATCTCAGTAAGCAGTCCCCTCTATGCGAATTCACTTCTCTAAGCATTCATCTCTGTTAGCAGTCTCCTCTATACGAATTCACTTCTCTAAGCAGTCATCTCTGTAAGCTGTCCCCTCTATGCGAATTCACTTCTCCTAGCAGTCATCTCAGTAAGCAGTCCCCACTATGCGAATTCACTTCTCTAAGCAGTCATCTCAGTAAGCAGTTCCCTCTATGCGAATTCACTTCTCTAAGCAGTCATTTCTGTTAGCAGTCTCCTCTATTAGCATCCACTCCTCTAAGCAGTCATCTCAGTAAGCAGTCCCCTCTATGAGAATTCGTTTCTTTAAGCAGTCATCTCAGTAAGCAGTCCCCTCTATACGAATTCACTTCTTTTGGCATTCATCTCAGTAAGCAGTCCCTTCTATGCAAATTCACTTCTCTAAGCAGTCATCTCAGTAAGCAGTCCCCTCTATGCGAATTCACTCCTCCAAGCAGTCATCTCGGTAAGCAGTCCCCTCTATGCGAATTTAGTCCTCCAAGCAGTCATCTCAGTAAGCAGACCCCTCTATGAGAATTCACTTCTCCAAGCAGTCATCTGAGTAAGCAGTCCCTTCTATAAAAAAACACTTCTCTAAGCAGTCATCTCTGTAAGCAGACCCCTCTATACGAATTCACTTCTCCAAGCAGTCATCTCAGTAAGCAGTCCCCTCTATGCGAATTCACTTCTCCAAGAAGTCATCTCAAGAAAAAGACCCCGCTATGCGAATTCACTTCTCTAAGCAGTCATCTCAGTAATCAGTCCCCTCTATATGAATTCACTTCTCCAAGCAGTCATCTCAGTTAGCAGTCCCCTCTATGCGAATTCACTTCTCTAAGCAGTCATCTCAGTAAGCAGCTCCCTCTATGCGAATTCACTCCTCCAAGCAGTCATCTCAGTAAACATTCCCCTCTACACGAATTCACTTCTCTAAGCAGCCATCTCAATAAGCAGTCACCTCATTAAGAATTCACTTCTCTAAGAAGTCATGATATCTAAGTGAGCAGCCTCCTCTATTAGAATTCATTCATCTTGGCAGTCGTCTCTGTAAGCAGTCCCCTCTATACAAATTCACTTCTCTAAGCAGTCATCTCTGAAAGCAGTCCCCTCTATGCGAATTCACTCCTCTAAGCAGTCATCTCAGTAAGCAGACCCTCTATGCGAATTCACTTCTCTAAGCAGTCATCTCTGTAAGCAGTCCCCTCTATACAAATTCACTTCTCTAAGCAGTCATCTCTGAAAGCAGTCCCCTCTTTGCAAATTCACTTCTCTAAGCAGTCATCTCAGTAAGCAGACCCTCTATGCGAATTCACTTCTCTAAGCAGTCATCTTTGTGAGCAATCCCCTATATACAAATTCACTTATCTAAGCAGTCATCTCTTTAAGCAGTCCCCTCTATACAAATTCACTTCTCTAAGCAGTCATCTCTGTAAGCAGTCCCCTCTATACGAATTCACTTCTCTAAGCAATCATCTATGTAAACGTCCCTACTTTACAAATTCATATCTCTAAGCAGTCATCTCTGTAAGCAGACCCTTCTATACGAATTTACTTCTCTAAGCAGTCATCTCTTTAAGCAGAAATTATAGAAATTTACTTCTCAAAGCAGAAATGTATACCAGCAGTTCCCTTCTAAAAGAATTACTTCTCTAAGCAGTCACCTCTGTAAGCAGTTACTTCTAAAATGATTTACTTCTCTAAGCAGTCATCTCTGTAAGCAGACCCTTCTAAAAGAATTCAATTGCTAAAGCAGTCATCTCTGTAAGCATACTCTTCTATAGGATTCACTTCTCAAGCAGTCATGTCGAAGCAGTCCCCTCTACACCTACTTACAGTCATCTCTGTAAGCAGTTCCCTGTAAACAAATTTACTTCTCTAAGCAGCCATCTCAATATGCAGTCCCCTCATTAATAATTCACTTCTCTAAGAAGTCATGATATCTAAGTTAGCAGTCTCCTCTATTAGAATCCACTTCTCTTCGCAGTCGTCTCTGTAAGCAGTCCCCTCTGTACAAATTCACTTCTCTAAGCAGTCATCTCTGTAAGCAGTCCCTTCTATGCGAATTCACTCCTCCAAGCAGTCATCTCTGTAAGCAGTCCCCTCTATGCGAATTCACTTCTCTAAGCAGTCATCTCTGTAAGCAGACCCTTCTAAAAGAATTCAATTGCTCTAAGCAGTCATCTCTGTAAGCAGACTCTTCTATAGGAATTCACTTCTCTAAGTAGTCATGTCTGTAAGCAGTCCCCTCTATACGAATTCACTTCTCTAAGCAGCCATCTCAATAAGCAGTCCGCCCATTAAGAATTCACTTCTCTAAGAAGTCATGATATCTAAGTGAGCTGTCTCCTCTATTAGAATTCACTCCTCTCAGCAGTCGTCTCTGTAAGCAGTCCCCTCTATTCAAATTCACTTCTCTAAGCAGTCATCTCTGTAAGCAGTACCCTCTATACGAATTCACTTCTCTAAGCAGTCATCTATGTAAACGTCCCTGCTTTACAAATTCACATCTCTAAGCAGTCATCTCTTTAAGCTGACCCTACTATACGAATTTATTTCTCTAAGGAGTCATCTCTTTAAGCAGAAATTATAGAAATTTACTTCTCAAAGCAGTAATGTATACCGGCAGTTCCCTTCAAAAAGAATTACTTCTCTAAACAGTCATCTCTGTAAGCAGTTACTTCTAAAATGATTTACTTCTCTAAATAGTCATCTCTGTAAGCAGACCCTTCTAAAAGAATTCAATTGCTCTAAGCAGTCATCTCTGTAAGAAGACTCTTCTATATGTAATCACTTCTCTAAGCAGTCATGTCTGTAAGCAGTCCCCTCTATACAAATTCACTTATCTTAGCAGTCATCTATGTAAGCAGTCCCGTCTATACGAATTCACTCCTCTAAGCAGTCATCTCAGTAAGTAGTCCCCTCTATGCAAATTCACTCCTCCAAGCAGTCATCTCAATAAGCAGACCCTTCTATGCGAATTCACTTCTCCAAGCAGTCATCTCAGTAAGCAGTCCCCCCTATACAAAATCACTTCTCTAAGCAGTCATCTCAGTAAGCAGACCCCTCTATGCGAATTCACTTCTCCAAGCAGTCATCTCAGTAAGCAGACTCCTCTATGCGAATTCACTTCTCTAAGCAGTCATCTCTGTAAGCAGTCCCCTCTATTCGAATTCACTTCTCTAAGCCGTCATCTCTGTAAGCAGTCCCCTGTATACAAATTCACTTCTCTAAGCAGTCATATCTGTAACCAGTCCCCTCTTTACGAATTCACTTCTCTAAGCAGTCATCTCAGTAAGCAGTCCCCTCTATACGAATTTACTTCTCTAAACATTCATCTATGTAGGCAGTCCCCTCTATACAAATTCACTTTTCTAAGCAGTCATCTCTGTAAGCAGTCCCCTCTATGCGAATTCACTCCTCTAAGCAGTCATTTCTTTAAGCAGTCCCCTCTATGCGAATTCACTTCTCCAAACAGTCATCTCAGTAAGCAGACTCTTCTATGCGAATTGACTTCTCTAAGCAGTCATCTCTGTAAGCAGTCCCCTCTATACGAATTCACTCCTTTAAACAGTCATCTCTGTAAGCAGTCCCCTCTATATAAATTCACTGCTCTAAGCAGTCATCTCTGTAAGCAGTCCCATCTATACAAATTCACTCCTCTAAGCAGACATCTCTGTAATCAGTCCTCTCTATACAAATTCACTTCTCTAAGCAGTCATCTCTGTAAGCAGTCTCCTCTATACGAATTCACTTCTCTAAGCACTCATCTCTGTAAACAGTCCCCTCTATACGAATTCACTTCTCTAAGCAGTCATCTCTGTAAGCAGTCCCCTCTATACAAATTCACTTCTCTAAGTAGTCATCTCTGTAAGCAATCCCCTCTATACGAATTCACTTCTCTAAGCAGTCATCTCAGTAAGCAGTCCCCTGTATACGAATTCACTTCTCTAAGCAGTCATCTCTGAAAGCAGTCCCCTCTATACGAACTCTATCCTCTAAGCAGTCATCTCTGTGAGCAGTCCCCTCTATGCGAATTCATTTCTCTAAGCAGTCATCTCAGTAAGAAGACCCTCTGTGCGAATTCACTTCTCTAAGCATTCATCTCTGTAAGCAGTCCCCTCTATACGAATTTACTTCTCTAAGCAGTCATCTCTTTAAGCAGAAATTATAGAAATTTACTTCTCAAAGCAGTCATCTATGTAAGCAGTCCCTACTTTACAAATTCACATCTCTAAGAAGTCATCTCTGTAAGCAGACCCTTCTATACGAATTTACTTCTTTAAGCAGTCATCTCTTTAAGCAGAAATTATAGAAATTTACTTCTCAAATCAGTCATGTATACCAGCAGTTCCCTTCTAAAAGAATTACCTCTCTAAGCAGTCATCTCTGTAAGCAGTTACTTCTAAAATGATTCAGTTCTCTAAGCAGTCATCTCTGTAAGCAGTCCCATCTATAAGAATTCATTTCTCTAAGGAGTCATCTCTGTAAGCAGTCCCCTTCTATAAGGCTTCACTTCTTTTAGCAGTCATCTGTATGAGCAGTCCTTTATTATAAGAATTCACTTCTTTTAGCAGTAATCTGTATAAGTTGTCCTCTCTTTACAAAATTTACTACTCTATGCTCTCAATTGTTTCAGCAGTTCCCTATATAAGAATTTACTTCTCTGTAAGCAGTCTCCTCTATAGGAATTCACTTCTCCAAGCAGTCATCTCTGTTAGCAGTCCCATCTATAAGAATTCACTTTTCGTAGCAGTCATCCTTGTAAGGAGCCCCTTCGATAAGAATTCATTTCGGTTAGATTCTTCTCTGTAAGTAGTCCCCTGCATAAGAATTCACTAATTTAAGCAGTCAATTGTGTAAGCAGTCCCTTCTATACGAAACCACTTCTCTAAACAGACATCTCTGTAAGCAGTCCCCTCTAGTAGAATTTACTTCTCTAAGTAGTCATCTCTGCAAGCAGAACCCTCTTTAATAATTCACTCATCTTAGCAGTTACATGTATTTATGTAAGCAGATCCTTTAACAAGAATTCACTTCTCTAAACAGTCATCTCTGTAATTAGTTCCCTCTTTAAGTATCTGTAAGCATTCCCCTCTATAAGGATTTACTTCTCTAAGCAATCAACTCTGTAAGCAGTCCGCTCTTTAAGAATTTACTTGTCTTTGCAGTAATCTCTGTAAGCAGTCCCCTTTATAAAATTCAATTCTCTAAACAGTCATCCCTGTAAGCAGTCCACTTTTTAGTAATTCACTTCTCTAAAACGTCATCTCTGTAAACAGTCCCTTTTATACGAATTCACTTCTCTAAAAAGTCATCTCTGTAAGCAGTCCCTTCTATACGAATTCACTTCTCTAAAAAGTAATCTCTGTAAACAGTCCCTACTATACGAATTCACTTCTCTAAAAAGTCATCTCTGTAAGCAGTCCCTTTTATACGAATTCACTTCTCTAAAAAGTCATCTCTGTAAGCATTCCCTTCTATACGAATTCACTTCTCTAAAAAGTCATCTCTGTAAACAGTCCCTTTTATACGAATTCACTTCTCTAAAAAGTCATCTCTGTTAGCAGTCCCTTCTATACGAATTCACTTCTCTAAAAAGTCTCCCTGTAAGCAGTCCCTTCTATACGAAATCACTTCTCTAAAAAGTCATCCCTGTAAGCATTCCCTTTAATACGAGTTCATTTCTCTAAAAAGTCATCTCTGTAAGCAGTCCCTTCTATACGAATTCACTTCTCTAAAAAGTTATCTCTGTAAACAGTCCATTGTATTCGAATTCACTTCTCTAAAAAGTCATCTCTGTAAACAGTCCCTTCTATACGAATTCACTTCTCTTAACAGTAATCTCTGTAAGCAGTCCCTTCTATACGAATTCACTTCTCTACAAAGTCATCTCTGTAAGCAATCCCTTCTATACGAATTCACTTCTCTAAAAAGTCATCTCTGTAAGCAGTCCCTTCTATACGAATTCACTTCTCTACAAAGTCATCTCTGTAAGCAGTCCCTTCTATACAAATTCACTTCTCTAAGTAGTCATCTCTGTAAGGAGTCCCTTCTATACGAATTTACTTCTCTAAAAAGCCATCTCTGTTAGCAGTCCCTTCTATACGAATTCACTTCTCTAAGAAGTCATCTCTTTAGGCAGTCCCTACTATACGAATTCACTTCTCTTAACAGCCATCTCTGTAAACAGTCCCTTCTATACAAATTCACTTCTCTAAGCCGTCATCTCTGCTAGTTGTCCCTTCTTTACGAAATCACTTCTCTAAAAAGTCATCTCTGTAAGCAGTCCCTTCTATACGAATTCACTTCTCTAAACAGTCATCTCTATAAACAGTCCCTTCTATACGAATTTACTTCTCTAAAAAGTCATATCTGTAAACAGTCCTTTTTATACGAATTCACTTCTCTAAAAAGTCATCTCTGTTAGCAGTCCCTTCTTTACGAAATCACTTCTCTAAAAGGTCATCTCTGTAAACAGTCCCTTTTATAAGAATTCACTTCTCTAAAAAGTCATCTCTGTAAACAGTCCCTACTATACGAATTCACTTCTCTAAAAAGTCATCTGTGTAAGCAGTCCCTTCTATACGAATTCACTTCTCTAAAAAGTAATCTCTGTAAACAGTCCCACTATACGAATTCACTTCTCTAAAAAGTCATCTGTGTAAGCAGTCCCTTCTATACGAATTCACTTCTCTTCAAAGTCATCTCTGTAAGCAGTCCATTCTATGCAAATTCACTTCTCTAAGTAGTCATCTCTGTAAGCAGTCCCTTCTATACGAATTCACTTCTCTAAAAAGTCATCTCTGTAAACAGTCCCTACTATACGAATTATCTTCTCTAAAAAGTAATCTGTGTAAGCAGTCCCTTTTATACGAATTCACTTCTCTAAAAAGTCATCTCTGCTAGTTGTCCCTTCTTTACGAAATCACTTCTCTAAAAAGTCATCCCTGTAAGCAGTCCCTTCTATACGAATTCACTTCTCTAAAAAGTAATCTCTGTAAACAGTCCCTACTATACGAATTCACTTCTCTAAAAAGTCATCTGTGTAAGCAGTCCCTTCTATACGAATTCACTTCTCTTCAAAGTCATCTCTGTAAGCAGTCCATTCTATGCAAATTCACTTCTCTAAGTAGTCATCTCTGTAAGCAATCCCTTCTATACGAATTCACTTCTCTAAAAAGTCATCTCTGTAAACAGTCCCTACTATACGAATTCACTTCTCTAAAAAGTAATCTGTGTAAGCAGTCCGTTCTATACGAATTCACTTCTCTACAAAGTCATCTCTGTAAGCAGTCCATTCTATGCAAATTCATTTTTCTAAGTAGTCATCTCTGTAAACAGTCCCTTTTATAAGAATTCACTTCTCTAAAAAGTCATCCCTGTAAGCAGTCCCTTTTATACGAATTCACTTCTCTAAAAAGTCATCTCTGTATACAGTCCCTTTTATAAGAATTCACTTCTCTAAAAAGTCATCCCTGTAAGCAGTCCCTTCTATACGAATTCATTTCTCTAAAAAGTCATCTCTGTAAACAGTCCCTTTTATACGAATTCACTTCTCTAAAAAGTCATCCCTGTAAGCAGTCCCTTTTATACGAATTCATTTCTCTAAAAAGTCATCTCTGTAAACAGTCCCTTCTATAAGAATTCACTTCTCTAAACTGTCATCTCTGTAAGCAGTCCCTTCTATACGAATTCACTTCTCTAAGTAGTCATCTCTGTAAGCAGTCCCTTCTATACGAATTCACTTCTCTACAAAGTCATCTCTGTAAACAGTCCCTTCTATACGAATTTACTTCTCTAAAAAGTCATATCTGTAAACAGTGCTTTTTATACGAATTCACTTCTCTAAAAAGTCATCTCTGTTAGCAGTCCCTTCTTTACGAAATCACTTCTCTAAAAAGTCATCTCTGTAAACAGTCCCTTTTATAAGAATTCACTTCTCTAAAAAGTCATCCCTGTAAGCAGTCCCTTTTATACGAATTCACTTCTCTAAAAAGTCATCTCTGTAAACAGTCCCTTTTATAAGAATTCACTTCTCTAAAAAGTCATCCCTGTAAGCAGTCCCTTCTATACGACGAATTCACTTCTCTAAAAAGTCATCTCTGTAAAAAGTCCCTACTATACGAATTCACTTCTCTAAAAAGTAATCTCTGTAAGCAGTCCCTTCTATACGAATTCACTTCTCTACAAAGTCATCTCTGTAAGCAGTCCATTCTATGCAAATTCACTTCTCATAATAATACAAAACTCATATATATAGATAAGATCACGACATACTGTTTTACCTGCGTAAAACCCCGAGTATATGTGGGCCACATATGGTAACGACAGGACTATACCATACTACACCGCCTTCTAAAGCTTATGTACATCAATTGAAAACCATGCAAATTTAAAAAAACACACATGAGATGATTATCGGAAGCTATAACTACATGTAAGTTATTTTTTTCATCTATCATAGAGCAGTTATATCAAAGAGGGCATAGTGTCTGTAAGTTCTTATTTTTTGTCATTAATTTGATGTGTATTCTATATGTCCATGTCTATGCTTGTTAAACTACGCCGTACAGGTATAAACAAGAGCTCTCCCTCATTAGTGGCGAAATGCCCTCTAAGAGGGATAACACAGTCTGCGACATTGACCTTCAACAAAACACTTACATCTCAATAAACTGAAATTTATTCCAATTCATCTTAAGATCCTTAAATGTATAAGAGAGTACATTGTAACACACTGTACATAAACATCTAGATATATACAGGATTCTAAAACCTCGTACCTCTAGGTGTGACCTAAAACTGCGCGTGACATTGAATCTCCGTGTGTTCAACAGCTGTGTCATGTAACGGGTAAGGTCGTGGATTTTGCAAAGTTATTTTAAAATTCATCAAAACATCACACAAATGTGTGTATATCTACAGGATTCCATTACCTTTAAACTCTGTGACCTTTACTCTTGGTATATAACGTATTTACAATGTATATAACCGTTGTCGCTGAAAATGTGTGAAAATCAATACATGTAGGTGTGCATTTCTGACGTACGATTAGGTAAGTGTTACATGTATAAATAGCGTAACTTTGCGAGGGGTTTTGTTTGGGACGACCAGTTTTGATAGTATATACTGTAATTAAGTCATGTTTGCAGTTAAATGATAGGTCATTCTGTGAAATATACCTATAGAAAACATCTGAGTAGTATATTTTGTCAAAATGGGTAAAAAGGAATACGGGACATTTGGTCATTCTATTGGTAAGTTGATTTGACATAAAAACCTTGAACAGGTATACGTTTATTTCTAGCAGTGTCATTTGATACTCAATATATTTAGAGCTTTAAAACATTAATTGCTATTAGATCGATAAACTCAGTTTTATAAATCCCTTTTTAACTGTTAAGAAAATATATCGAGATATTCGTTTTAAAGAAATGGAGGTTTATCTTAATCTACTTTCGTTTTAAACAAACTGGGTACTTCTAACAATTGAACATAAAGAAATGAACTAGTTGCTCGATTCATCCACAATCTCTTAGTTTTTCTGTTATCACATCAGTCGTCCAACCTGTAAATAAAGATCGTGCTATTGATTAAGACTTGTACCGCGTAAAACATAAGCGCAACGCATGAGAAACTGACAAAACGTTCTTTGAACGTTTGACGAACGTTTTTCTACCGGTCATTTGTCTAACGAAATGGGTATAAAGAGTTTAATATATCATAGTTTATACCAATATTTCACGTCCGTTATTTATCAGTTCCTATGCGTTCCTTGTTAGTTATAATCATATAATTATTGATCAGTTTTGTCCGCTGGACCATCGTTTCACGTCCGTTATTTATCAGATCATATGCGTTCCGGACAAGTACATAATAAGGAACGCACGAGTAACGAACAAAACGCACACCAGCGCATTTCTACCGTACATCTTACGAACAAAATTGTCCGGTGGTGTACGTTATAAATTTTGTTCATGCTCAAAATCTTCCATCGGATGGAACGAACATGGCCGGACAAGGAGCGCAGGCGCCTCATGAAAAACAGAAAAGAAACGCATGCGAACTGACACGAACGGATTGAAAATTTTGTTTTACGTTGGACGTCCGTTAACGCTATACGGTGTAGTGTGACTGACCCATAAAAATCAAAGTTTATGCCCCGGAGGCCTCGAATTTATATATATAATTTACGTGTTAAATTTTAATTTTTGACGAAGCTATTCGTAAACTCCGTAAAACCGTTCTTCAAAAGTTGAACTGTAGGGTCTGTATGTATGTTCCAATCGTATTTGATTTTTTTTATTAAAACACACACACGCACACGCGCGCGCACGCACACGTGTTAAGTATGTAGTTACATTGTAAAATCGGAAACTGCGCTTGTCTATAAAAACAGACCCCATACTATTATTTCTAACCCCGATACATGTATAGACAAAATCGAAGTGAAACACCTATTTTATGTACCTGTAACATTGTGTTAATAATGTTTTACAGATGATGAAAATTTCTTAACAAATTCTGTTCATTATGAAGATTGCATAGACTCTGAAATGACTAGGGTATATTCCCGCTACATGAACGAGTTGCTGAATGGTCTCGGTCATAGCTATGAAATGATCAAATATAGACAGCATGTGTGGACTGAGGACAAACTTTGTAATCGTCATGAAAATGTTGCTCACACAGAAGTCACGACAGGTGGAAAAGGTGAAGGAACAGCTTTTGTATTACGAGAGTGACGTTGACAGAATGTACATAGTAAAGGATGTCATCTGTGCTGATGATCCTCGATATTTTATCCATCAAAAATATATTACGGTTTTCAAGACTGAGACACAAGAAACCTCACCTGGATATACCATATTTAAACTTTTGAGGTTGCAACGAACAAATAAGTTCATCTCTATTTAAGGATGAGACAGGATCTTATTATCTATCGAGTCGGCTTTTCACGGAAGCCATGAAGGTGAATCACAGACAGCAAATCTTTAAGCATAGAATGACAGTTGACCCTACAAGTGGACCATCGACACCAGCATCTGACAAGTACATTAGTCTTGATAACGTCGTCTGCTTTAGATGCATTTGTTCTAATGTTGTAGATCGCTGGATAGCTCGTGCTCGATTTAAAGGATGGCCTTCACCACACACCATACATGAAATATCTCTACTTGATGGACACGCAGTGCCAGTCGGATTGAAGGGATCTCCAAATATGTACAGAGAATGGAGAGTTTGTTATTCACTTGCAGAATTACATTTAATGCGAATTTTAAATGAGACGCAGTTGAAAGTATATATTATTCTGAACAAAATATGTAAATCAGTTCTAAATACAATTTGCAAGGACATGACATCTTACATCATGAAAAACATTATTTTTTGGGATTGTGAAAGAA
>JAFMSR010000013.1:2932334-2948337 GCA_022818135.1 Saxidomus purpurata | reverse complement strand
AGTATTTTTACAGGATTTATTATTAAAATCTTAGCCGTGATAGTTTTAACCTTTCAAAGACTTTCCGTAAAATCTCCTACTCTAGTTTTGAGTAATTTTAAGTTCATGTATAACAAGTTTTGTTTTCATAATGAACTTCTTATTAAGATAAAGTCACCCATTTATACTTAAATTTCCAATGTCTGTTTCTTTAAATATGGTTCTTTTTTTGCAGATGAAAAATGCTAACACTTTCAATCCTGAGCAGCCGACATTGTATTTGCTGTCTGCTTCGGAGCGAAGAAGGTTTATATTCTAACAGACACGAGATACGGATGGTATAACTGACTAGAAATGGTCAAGTCTTTTTTGGCTTCAATTATAATTAGGGTACAGGACAAGAAAATCTATTTTTGCCTGACAAATCCCCAGAAAGACAAATCCATTGAAGATTTTGTACATTGTGTTTAAGCAATTTATTTGTTGATAACTATGAGTTTGATTAGGTTTGCAGTTGCCTAAACGCGTCCGTGAAAGCAATGTACAAAGAGGTGCAGTAAGGCAATTTAATAAACCAAATTAAAGAGAAGAAGGTTGTCTAAAGATATGTAATTTGAAGCGAATACGGTTTGCATTCTGTCAGTCTAGTACAGTCATGTGGGAATGGAACTTGTTGGCAATCAAAACATCGAATGGCATCACCTGTTATTAAACTCGAAAATAGTACGAAATGACACTTATAAAGTATCTTTTTGTTATGCGTATTTAAATCAAGAGTTTTGAATATTTCTACCATAAAAACCCAATGAATCCTGCTCACAGACTTTGAATAGCCAAATTAACGAAATAATGGAATTTGGTGACAATTGATCCTGTTTACTTGCTTTAAATGTCAATTATAAACAGGTACTCGTTAATGAACGAAACAACTTTGAAGGATTGACGTTCATCAAGCCAAAAGATTTAACAGTCCATTAAATACACATATGCTCGTAAATATACCGAAAGGAAATGAAAGAATTGATCAAACAACTTACTGTGTGATAACAGACTTGGGAAAAAGAAGAAAAAAACCAGTCCCGCCATTCAAACTATACTATTAATATTTCAGCTTATAAAAGATAGCAAACCATTAGCCAGATTGGTACCGATTTGGCTTGATGACAGGGAGATAAGGCTTTGTACATTGTTTCACGGTGATTTTAAACTTCGAGAGAACTCCCTTCGTGAGCACCTGCCGAAACTAAAATAAAAATTGCCGTTGTGCTTTGCTAATGACTCTCATGTGACCTACTGTAAACTGCAAACATATCCTGAAACAGAATTAAATATCGCAAAAGGATAATCATCTTAGAATATAAATCCATTTGAAATAAATATTTCGAGAAAATTTAAATTGTTGCGAATATGCTATAATAATTTTGTTTGACATTTGACTAACAATTGTATGTATTCTTCTGATCGTAGTTTTCAGGGCATTTTAATAGCTGCTCGTTCTAGGTTTTCGGTAAAAACTTTAACTTCTCCAAAATGATATGCTAAAATGAATGGCTAGAATCAACAACACAAGTAAAAATCTGCATAGCTGTTGAAAATGTTGGTTTGACGGTACCGCTACACTATATGTTTATATTGGAATCTAAACAGCGCTTGCAACGCTTTCTAAATGGTAGCGTATAATTTCAAAAATACAGAAATACTTTACAAAAATTTATACTGGAACGTTTTTATTTGATGATTCGGTCTATAATACATGTATGTTAATTTCAGACAGTTCGAAGACAATTGTTTTTTTCATCACAATCTGAGAGCAAGCAGCTTTAAACTAACTATCGATTATATACTCACCTACAAGCCAATCGTAACCCTGACAGTCTTATTCTTTGATAAAAGGAACATGTAAACGCTTAAAAAAGCAACCTAACCCAGAATTTGATAGAAGCCTTTAATCCTCGCAGTTCCGTCGAAATGAAATCGACAACATTACAAAATTAATGCACTTGACACATATAATGTATACATGTATACTGACATATATAATGTGTATAATGTAATAATTATCAGACAGGTTATTCGGAGAAGCCAAAACCCCCACCCATCTGAAAATGCATTCACTTACCAACGCATTTAGTTAAATTGTCTGAATAATATATGATAAAGTCAAATTGTAAACAGCAGATCTTATGAAAATATTTATTCTTTAGGCTGTCGCACAGTTTATTGAAGGTTTTATCGCGAGAAATCAAACAATATTCCAATATGGTGCGAAGTTCTAGGTTAAACACCACCAAAACTTCTCACTCCCGAAAGTTGAACGAGTTGCGTACCTTAGTTTAGAGAACTGTCGTCATAGAAAGATCAAAATTTGTTTTGGCAATACTTTACATTTGAGTACTTTGTATTGTATATTTCCCGTTTTCAAATTAAGTGAAGTGTCATTTTTGTAGGATCAGATTGTCCCATTTTCGTGTTTTCTTCATTTCAGATTCTTCAATTTCATATTTATCATGATTTTACACAGTATTCGTTGTAAGTTTCCAGTCACAATGGCCAGTGATTACCTAATATCCAAATGGAAAATGCGGTTCAAGTGGCTAGATATTAACAAAGATGGTAAACTGGACTTTAAGAACATGGAGGCAGCTAGGTAAAAATAAACTATATTTTGCTTTAGGGTCTTTAAAGTACAATTCCAAAGACAAAAAAATATTTCAGAGTTTTATTATAGCAGATGGTATTCGCGTATGTACACTAGTGATAACTAAATATTCAACAAGATACATTAATTCAGCATTTCCTCTCTCTCTCTTCGTAGATGATTCCGTCTGGATTGAGTTGTAACCTCTTGGTTCACAATCGGGCGTAAATTTGGTAAAGTCTGTATGTTATTTTACCCGTTCAGGACAAGATTTGTTCAACTAAACAATTAAACTTGAAGGTGAACAGAAGTTGGAGGTTATGGGCATCTTTGAGAACTGGTGGAATGATTTTATTTTCTTGGGTAAAGTCGAGTTGACAGAAGCAGATTTTATTGCAGCTTTTAATGAGGAATTCAAGACTATCAGAGACAGTTTCATAGAAAGAATGCAACGATGCTTTCAGATCATTTATTATGGGTTTCAGAACATCCGGGCATGAACATATTGAACTTAACAGGCAATTTTTTCAGTTGTATAACCCGGATGAGGATGGTCATGTCCCTATTCGTGCACTGGTCGTCTCTTGGGTTCAGTTTATCACTTCAGAAGATATGGCCAGGCGAGACCTTGTGAAGTCGGCTTTTGAATTAGGAGTTTGAAAGAAAAAGCAATTCTATAAATACTTTTGAAAGTTGTCAAGTATCCCAAATCTTCACGAGTGATTATATAGTGACAGGTGTGTTAAGTCAAACATTATCACGAAGATGTTGACACACTTTTAAAGTCCCAGGACCACATTTACAAGTAGCTCTTATTTTAGCAAGACAGATAAAATGACATTTATTTGTACCAAAAACATTCCTAACTTTGCTTTTTAAATGGATAGGTACATATTAGAAACATAAAGCAGTATTTTATTCAATGATATTGCAAAAAATAAGAACGGCTTTCTGGGAACGCTTTTCCTTGAAAAAACAACTTGAATACGAAAGAAATGCATATGTCAACATTGTTTTAGAGTGAATAGAACATGGTTCTATCATTATCCTATCAATAAATTTATGTTACTATATCAGTAGATTCAAAGAGATCCTGGGACTTTAACAGGGTATAACTGCTGTTATACAAAACATTGTTTTTCGAATTGAATATTCACATTATTACTAATGGTATGACCAGATGGTTCTACTGTGTTATAACGCTGTTTAAAAATGACTACTATAGCTTATATGCCGATAGAACGTTATGTACAGACTTGTATTGCTTTTACATATCTCTACTTGTTATCTAGAAAATTATATGTCAGTCTCTATAGACAGGATTCATATTATAAACATATGCATCAGCAATGTGACCATAGTATTTACGTGTTGTATTCTTAATACATACTGTCATGATTTCAAATAAACGACTGTTGTCAAAAATGCCAAGTTTTTACATTTCAGTAGAATGAAATGTCAAGAAAAAATATTAAAACTGTTATTTTGCAGGTTAAAGTTTGCATTAGTAACCAGTCTGAAATGTGCAGACACCGTTAAGTGTGTCAAGGTTGCATATTAAGTAATGAAAAAGACAGAGTATTCTTTCATGTTGTCTTTATGTAACTTATAGCTGGTTTTTATTTGTTAATCTTCCGTGGGTCCAATTTATTTACCTGACTTTTATGTCATAATAATAAATTTATTAATATAGGCTTTAACTGGAACCATGTCCTATGCACTATAGACCGGACCGTTATCTTTTTTGGTATTTATAAGAAGTCAATATAAGGTTGGCACAGAGCCAATGTGGTGTCAAGCTCTCCATTCTTTCACGAGAAGAAGATGTTTAAATATCTTATGTTTCTATATTTAGTTACAGTGACCACAACGTCCAGTAGATCGGAAGCATTTTCTGTTGTTTTCCTTTTTTGTTGTTGGACGCGCTCAATACAAAAATGCTGCAGTGCAAGTTTGAAAATATCTACCACTTAGTTTTGGAGAAGATGTTGCTAAAAGGAAATGTTGAAGAGTAAAGATGGACAAAGAAAGTGGAGATCGGTGACTGACACCGTACATCCCATATGTACTTATAGCTCAACAAGAGTATTTGACACAGATGAATTAGGAACTTTCTTTGACGCTTTCTTGGTCAAGGTCTTTTATTCAGATACTTCAAAACTACTGCATACAAGCATGCAGCGATTGCTGTAAAAACCATCTTTTCATGTATAAGCTAACAAAAGGTTTCTTGTTTATATGTTTGTGTGTATGACAGTGTATGACATATTTGAAATAAAAAGAGATGATACAATAGAATAAGATTAAAAACAGAGGTCATTGTACATTGTTGACAACAATAGTGAATTTTACTGGCCGAGTACACAAAAAATTAAACCTGTATTGTTTCACAGTTGTGTACTCGTTCAATAGAATTCAGTGTTGTGGTCAACATTCAACAATGTATAATAACCTCCTAATGCCATCGGCAATCGTGAAAGGGCACTAAAATGTTTGTGTCACATTTGACATAATGCTGAAGCAGGTTGGTGACCAAGAATTTTTCAGGTGATGCAAAAGTTTACCTTAAACATTTTGTACTTACATCAAAGAGATATAGTTTGCTATTTAGCTTGTGACACTATTCATATGCATAAAGCTCCTTTCTAGCTTTAGATATCCTTTTGAGCTCCTGGTAATGTAATATTCTTCAAGTTGTCTTTATTAAAAAGGGAGTTTGTTTACAAGTAGACTTATTTGTTATTTCGATTGCATATTTAAATAATACTTTGAGAAAATATTCTACAGACTGGGTGCTGTCGCTGGCGTTACTGTTCATATCATATATTTCTGACCATTGAACTTTTCAGTGTGTAAGATATAGAGGATAATTGTTGGTTTCGGTGTAAGATCACGTTATAATTTCACCGAGTGGGCACCAAAAGTGATATTTTCACGAGTGGCGCAGCCACGAGTGAAAATAACAACTTTTGGTGTTCACGAGTGAAATTAACGTGATATTACACCGATACCAACAATTTTTCTGTTTATTTTATGGTTACAACTCTCCTTTTATTGAGTTTATTTCTACAAAATATCGAAAATCGCGGGAAACGTCATCAGAAACATAGCGCAAATGACGTCATTTAAACGACGTCATCGTCGCATGGTTTCCAGCATTAATTACGCTCGGTATAGTTTTTGACGTAAATCCGGGTTAAAGATTGCAAAACAGTGAAAAATAAAAATGATAATCCACTGTTTCAAAACTGTGGATTATCACTTTTATTTCACTGAGAAAACTCTATAATTCACTGGAAAACATAAAATAAAAAGCTTTAGTCTGTATCTATTTTAGAAAACAATTTTCACTGTTAATTGTAATTAAATTTGAAGATATGACCAAACCTATACCACAAAATGAAAGTCGTAATTTATCTTCAACGTTGTTTAAAATAGCGCATATGACAATTCAAAACAAATGCGTATGGTGCTTTTTAAGGCAAGCAAACACGTTTTTTTCAGGGTGACCGTCGTAAAATAGTTAAACACCTGATTCTAAAGCCGATTTGACAACATCATGTTTTGCACCATCCTCACATGTCATGAATTGAACCCATGAATCTACGACATCTTTTACTGGGACAAGCCCGTCAACAGGTTTAAAGGATTCAAAGAATTTCTTATTCAGCGCCACCTGTTTGTGTCCAGCAGCCCGATAAGCAATCACAAAATCTTCTTCTGACAACAATTCACCTCCACGGAAGTTATTAATTTCAAACGCTTGTTGAAAACATGTCTGCATCCTTCCTACAAACGCCTCTTTATCTGTGATGTAAGCATCGTTTAGCAGAGTGACGAATTCTTCTTCAGTGAATGGCCCGGGTTTTCCTTGTAGGATATACTCATTCCACCATTTTTCAACTCTATCCATCATTTCTATTTTGCGTTTACCCTCTAGGTGATGGAAATGTGCAAACTTTTTTCTAAAGTAAAAGCAGAAAAAATAGGTACTATTTCAAATAGTACAGTAAACTCCGTATATAACGAACTCATTGGGACGACTTAAATATGTTCCTTATATCCGGAGTATGTTATGTCCATATAGAATTTTCATATTTAACAAAGAAGAAATAAATCGGGCCAATAATATTTGTTCCTTATATCCAGAACTTCGCTTTATCCAGAGTTATATACGGAGTTTACTATATTGCTTCAAGAACACGCATATTAAAATTTTCATCTCGCTGCTTCAAGAACAAGCATTTTAAAATGTTCATCTCGAAAGATTGAGTTCTTTTATTATGTAATGCGAACTGCTGCATATGTTGCAGTTGCCATTTTATATCATGAATAGGCAAAGAACGCGTGCGATTTTCTTTCTAAGCTGTCAAAGTTTATTTCATATATAGGCAAAGCGAATATGGATTCCGTGTCTTTTATTTATAACGAAACATTGCAATTGGTATAAATTATAAAAATTCCACGACTGTTTAAAGACAATCATTGTAGGAAAACTGCATTTCCTGGGAAATCAAAATTGTCTCACGCGAATTAGTTTAAATGAAATGTTGTTTATAAAGATTTGACATCACCATTCAAGCCAGATTATCAATATAAACCTTTCATTCACAACTTCATGTATTTTATTTCAAATATATACATGTAAGTATAGTTTACAGTGTAATGTAAAAGACGTTCATTAGATAAAAAATGATTCAAAACAGGTACTTGTCTGCTGTTACGCCTTCCTTCGATATTTTCCCTTCATGTTTTACATCAAGCACATTGAAATATAGCCTCCATTTCGATATCAGATAGTCATTTGCCATAATGCTCTGAAAATGAGAATCATATAACATTGGCCATAATTCTCTAAAAATGCGAATTGTATAACATTGGCCATGACATTCTGAAAATGCAAATCATATAACATTTATCATACCACTCTGAAAATGCGAATCATATAACATTGGTCAAAACACTCTGAAAATGCGAATCATATAACATTGGCCATTACACTCTGAAAATGCAAATCATATAACATTGTTCAAAACACTCTGAAAATGCGAATCATATAACATTGGCCGTAACATTAGAGATTAAGGTTGGGGGAGAGGTAAGGGGAGAGGTAAAGGGTGTACATCATGATCATGTTGTCATAAGCAATATAATTTGAAGGTCAAACTAATAAAAACATTTTTTTTAGGGGAGGGGGTGGCGTTGGGTGGGGGAGGGGAGGGGTGGAGGTAGGGGGGAGAAGTAGAGGGGGTACATCATGACCATGTTGTCATAAGCAATATAATTTGAAAGTTTGATGAAGAACTATTAAGAAATGGCACAATTATAGCCAACTTAAAGTTAACTTAGACGTGCCCTAATTTGAAGTCAGAAGATCCCATTGTAAAAATCTAGGTATAAATGGGTTTCTACAACTGACCTGAGCAGTTTCCTATTTTATGTGGCCGCTTAGTTGTTTTCAATTACATTGTGTAATGTGTTTGTATTCATTTCTATTTCTCAAAGTAAACTATTCCACTATAATCACTATTTGTCCTAAATTAGCACCATAAAATAATACAGATGTTTAACATTTTCACTCGACAAGAAAAGAATAAACTACACTGTTTTATTATTAATAGTACAATTTCAATGATAACAAAAAATACATAATCAGGGTAGTATTTACACCTTATGACAACAATGTGAAAAACAAACCAAAAGCGATTATTAAGTACATAAAAGAAAAACATCAGTCAAACCTGTTAACAAAGACCACTGAGCGGAAGAGGCTATGGCGTCTTTGTTAACAAGTGGTCTTTATTCACAGATGTTTCCATAATAGATATGAATTGCAAGATTTCTTCCCCTCTTGTCTTTATTCGAATGATGATCGTTAAGATAAGTGACTAATTAATACAGGTGTATTTAATATAAAAATATCCGATAAAAATAAATGTATTGGCTGCCTTAAACAAGTGGTTAATTCATTGAAAACATCATTAACATTTCAAATGTACGTTCTTCGGATTAATAAAAGTAAAAATCAAAATAGTGGCACGATTCAAAAGTTTCGAGAAAACTACCTAACCGGGTATAGATAAAGCAATCCTCAAACCCCTATGACACTTAAACTTTAAACAATATTTTGATAAGGTACTCGGGATGGTAAAATCTAATGAACGCTGTAAGGGGAGTAACTCCCGCAGGAAGTCTTAGTACAAGCACTGGATCAGTTGTACGCCTTGAATATTTTTCTCAAGTCAGCGGCACTCTTTGTTTATGATCATGTTGTGATCATGTACAGATGTATATTCATCGTGGAATGTGCGTGCTTTTTGCCGACTGTTGTGCTAATAGAAATGTCTGACAATTTCAAAGCAATATCATTTATATCTCTACAATGTTTAAATACTCTGGAATATATCTGCCTGCTCAACGTCAAAACACGTAAGTTTGACATATTTTGTATATTGTCTCGTATTGGATCGGCACTATGGTATCACGTTTCCATCATATGTCTGTTAGTCCGTATGTCTGTCCGTCACGTTTGACTTTTATGATATATAAGAAGACTGATAGAACAAAAATTAAAGAAAGAAATCAAGTAAGCATCACCTGTGCCTGTAGTCGCCTTAGGTCAGAAAGCAAGCTGTTGATGAATCATTAATAGCAAGTTTAACGATAAAAACAAAGTCATCTAAAAGCCGTATTCTTTAAATAGTAAGATTTCGTGAAGCCTTAGACTACTTGACTTCAAATTGTCCTTACTTGCGACAGCTGTATGTGGTATATAATATGATAATTCTTCGTGTTTGGATCACTCTGACTCGAGCTTGTCATTCGTCGGACTCGAGCAAATCTGGCTTCTGAACCGCATAGTCTTCACGGTGTCTTAGTCATGTGACTAAATGGATATAGTATACTGATAAAAAACTGATCACTTTTTATAGCATTTTATGGATTATCAAATATTTTGCTTTGTAGGGTTAACGCACGTTTTTTCGTGTTATAACATCTGCAGAAACCCGAGGGATGGTTGGTGCCCGAGCCCGTTAGTTAACGTTCGTTAACGCTATTCTAGCATAAACAGCATAAAAAATTATAAAAATAAAAATGAAACGCTCTTACTGGTACGACGTTCAATAATGCGCGGGACAACGACTGTGGTCTTTACGTCTATTCATGACGTCACCAGCGGTTTTTAAGCCCGGCACTGTTGACGCCGTACATGATGTAAGATCTTAGAGACAGGTCCATTGTTTACAATGGCCCTGTACTGCGCATAAATGAAAACGGGTTATAACGGCGCGTGAATCTCTCCGTTAACACACGTTTTTTCTCCTGTTAAAACACCGGCAAAATGGGTAAAAACAGCACATTTTATGCTAGAATATGAATTTAGATTCTGTCTGGCACAAAGATTTTGATACATGTATTTTATTTTCATTGACGCTGTGCCATGTAGTGTGTTTATAATGTACTATTTTCCGTGTGTAACTCTTACTTAATTAAGAGAGGTGTAATTAACACAACAAATCATTCAACAACGTATCTGTTTTACATTGTATTTGTATCAGCAATTTTAAACAGAAATAATTAACCCATTCGTACCTAGTGTCTATTCAAAATACCGACCTTTCAAACAGCTACAATGTAATACTTCAAAGCAGACGACAAATACAATACCTGTCTGTTGTTAACCTTTTGGGTCTTAATTCTGTAAAAACTACCCTATGTAAAGAAATACTCTGGCCCAAATAGGGAGTAAGAATATTCTATTGTAAAAATCTAGGTCAAAAGGGATCACAATTTTGCGAATGTTTTAGAGCAAACTTACAAAGAAAATAATGTTTTCTAACAGTTTAAGAGTTTGTCCAAAATATGTGCTCAAAGTAAAAATGTCTTCCTTTACATTATGATTGTTTTCACTTATGATGTTGAATAGTATCTACCAATCACTTGTTTGACAACATCCTTCTTCGAGCTGTCGTCACTGGATGTAAACTGCACCAAGGATAATATAAGTTGTTCTGTCAGTCAGTCAGTACTTTAGGCAATAACTAGGTTGATACATGTGAATCGTTGTCTGTTTTTGTCTGGCGAATATTGATTGAGTAATTTGTACATTTTGTGTTTAATGGATATACATTCTGTATGCCTCTTTTCGAACAAAAACGACTGTCAGCATGAGCAACTGTTGTATATAATGGTGTCATTTACGTATTCATATATGCACAAATATGTCTGCAGAATACAATAAACTCTGTATTTAACGACTCCGAATATAGCCAGGGGCGTAGCTAGGGACATAATCGAAGTACTCCAAGTTTTTGTAAGGGGGGTGTGGGGGGCGAAGCCCCCAGCGATTTTTTTTTAAAGCCAATTATACTGTAAATAATTAGGACGTATAAAACTTATTTATTGCATTTATGAAACACAAGTTTACCATTTGTTAGTATACCCGAGTGGACATGTACCCCCCTTAAGCACAAGTTTAACATCATTTTTAGGCCATTTAAATTTTTCATTTTTGAAATTCGAAGTACTCCCGTGAGTATGGGAGTATGCCTGGCTACGCGCCTGATAGCGGAATTCCGAATAATTATAAGGAACACATTTTCTTGGGCCGATTTTCTCTCCTTTATGTAATATGAACATTATATATGGATAGATCATACTCAGGATATATGGAACATATTTATCTGGTCCCAATGTGTTCTTTATTTACGGAGTTTACTGTATATCGAAAGTAATCTCTAGGATAATTATTTATTTCACCCTTCATCTTGGACATCTTTATTGGAATTCACTCCTCTATGATGGATGTCAATAAAGTTGAACAACATTTCCCATTTCTTTACCATGTAATCAATAGCCGCTATTTCCTGACAAAAAGGGGCATAGATAATAATCATTTCTTCAACGAACAAGCCGCATCATAAATCTCAAACTGATAACTCGGACATTTGTACGACTTAAGAACGACACTGTGTAAATGGCATTGATTAAAATGTTAAAATTTCAAAGGTTACGTCATAGAAAACGTGCATGAGGTTGATATTATGATACGTCATGAATGACGTCATTAGAAGTCTAAAGTTACTCAAAAGACAATGTTTGTCTGTATTACACAAGTTTTGATTTCTTATGTTTCACCACTATCTACAAGATATTTAAGAGACAGAAACAAATGAGTGTAAAAGAAAACAAGTAAATGTGATCTCATTTTTAAGTATATATCACTGTTGGTGTTCATTCTTTATGCAAACAGCAATGTTTGTTTTTTTTCAGTTCTGATTTATAGGACGCATCCGGTTGCAAATTTAGCCCTTACCCTGCTGGCGGCAGGCAATTCTGTCTTTTGTTTTATCAGTGAAGATCATGACCAGCCTGCACATCGGTTCTACCTTATTAATAAAGAAACGTATATACACCAACAATATCTGTTTTAAGATGTATCTCAAAATAGCAATTCGATTACGATTGCCTCTCCAAACTCCAATTATGTCTCCTTAGAAAGTTTCAATCACAAAAAATGTAAATAAAACAGAGATTTTACTTACCTCACAATATATTGTCCCAACTACAGTTACAATAAAAGAACACAACATTAATTGCAGTTTCATGATGCCTATTGGTGAGACTCTGATCAAAGTAAATATGCGCGTAAACTATTAAATACTCTACTTTTTAATGAAAAGCGCACACGCTTTATATTATCGGAAAATACCGGTAAAGTGTAATACATGTAACTCAAATACTTGACTATGAAATGTTTTATCTTCCTCAGTATTACCAATTTAGCTTATGTAATCTTATATGAACTTAGTTTATACATTGTTGTCATGTGACAAACTGTGACGTCATAATGATCTCTGACCAGTCTGAGTGTCATACTATTGTCGTTTGCAGGATATATACATGGAACGCTTTATAAGCTACAAAAAATGAATCGATGTTACATATATCAAGTTATAATTTCAATGAGTGGGCACTAAAAGTGGTATTTTTACGAGTGGCGCAGCCACGAGTAAAAATAACTACTTTTGGTGTTCACGAGTGAAATTATCCTGTCAGTGATATTACATCGATACCAACCATTTTTCTATTTATTTTATGTCTCAAACTCTTGTTTTGCTGAGTTTGTTTCAATAAAATGTCGAAAGTCGCAGGAGACGTCAGCAGAAAGCATAGCAAACATGACGTCATTTTAACGTATTGTTTCCCGCATTGTATAAGATAAGATAAGTTTTATTTCATGTCGGCAAGACTAAAAACAGTAAACAACATAAGCTTTTGAAGCGACCGCTCGGTATACATTTTGACGTTATTCGAGTAGAAAATTTTAAAACATCAAATTAAAATGACGTCATGTTTGACGTCGCAATGGTCAAACATGTTTATTGTAGAATGTTTAAAACTGCATATTTTTTCTTTTACTGCACTCTTATATTCATGTCTTAGTATTATATAGAATGGAATAAAACCAATTTGAACGATATTTATCTAACTTTTAAAAACAAGCAAATATCTTACTGTTGTTACCTTTGCACATTATGGTATCTTAGTCATGATATATGTATGTCAGACGTTGAGCTTGAACTGAAATGTACTTTTGAAAACAAAAGGCATTTTTTCTATAAAAGTAAACACTTTTTGTGCGATGTGAAAGATGGCTTTTACTGTTGAAAATTTCTCAAAGCTCTTTGTTTTGACATATGTATACGCACATGCGTTTTTCTCGTTGACTGTCTTTTTTACTATGTTCAAACGGTATTTCTTGTTATAGAATAATTTAATGATTTTTACTTTTGGCTCTTTTTCCTTCGGCACAGAAAATGAACACTAGATTGAAGTATTTTTTCACATATTACATTTTTATTTCCCATGAATCTAATGATTTAAATAACACTTCATGACTTACATTTTACATCCTGATACCACCCAATAGTATCTAACAATAACTGCTTTGTTTATAGTACAATTTCCCACCAAAGTAATATTTTAAGCATTAGTAACCAAGAAAACCATTTGGAGTTTAACATGATATCACGAAAGAGCATAAAAAGGAACATTAGTATGACATGACTTATCAAAAGGAACTTTAGCTTACGGAGCTATGAAGTTATGACCATACATATAAGAATATTAGAAGTAACGTTTTACAATCATGATACATTTCCAATTTATAAATGACATTATATAAATATCATATGGCAGTATGTGTGACATTGATATTGTCAACCCGAGAGCAGAATGTCACCCGAGGCGTAAGCAGAACATTCTGTTTTGAGGGTAGACAATATCAATGTCACACATGCTGCCATATGATATTTATTTTATTATACCGAACAAAATTACATAAAGTTTTTAAATGTTTTTAATTTATTTAATTAAACAAGTTTAACAAGGTAAACAAAATATCACATATATCAGGAAGAACAAAATTTCGCTGTTAACAATGCTAATTAAATTCCTTCGAAAACTGTTGTTCTTATTGTACTTGACTGTTCATTGTGTTTTTGTGTACACATTGAATATTGACGTCACTGCTGTATGTGTATAAGGGAGGCAATTACGTCATGATTTAGCTAAAATATTGAAGCAGTTATTTGCCCTTATATGACATTCAAAATATCACTGCGGTCACATGACCTGACAGTCAATTTTCGCTTGGTCACGTGTCAAAAAGGTTGAAAATGTTTCTGATAGTCAAAATATCTCTTTTTCGGGTAATGGGATTTTACCATTGTAGACAAAAGTGAGGTATAATAATGTCTTTTATGCGTGCAAGACTAGAATGTCAATCGTGTACTTTCACGTTATTTTTCATACAAATGACCCTGAAGCTGACCATTTATTTAGTAAAATACGACTTAATTAGAGCAGTTTACTACACTATTAAGTCTTATTACAAAAATATATTTTAAGCAAGAGCATCTACTACTTCAGTCAATTCTTTCATGAATTGATCCTGTGAAAAGGACCAACATGCCGTGAAAACAGATTTCAAAGTAAGAGTTTTTATGTCTGGTAATTGGTATCAGCGATACATTAACAAAAGGCAAACTGTGTTTGTTATTTAATAAAAATAAAAGCACATCTCGCGCTATCCGACAGATGTTCATATAATTGTGAACAGGAACGGTGTTATCAGAATTCCTGTCTATAGATATTTCTCATTGAGAGTCACGTGACAAAAATCCATTACCTTGGCCGTGAACTCTAGTCAACATTCCTTTTCAAATTATTTATGTCCGTACTTGACGGGGAAATATCTGTAAACCGACAAGTGGAACAATGCCCGAGAAATCGCCGATGATGACCTAATATATAAATGAAACACGGAGTGCAATCAAAATGCTCTATTTTCGTAATGAGGGCTTCAACATAATAACAAAACATGAAGCAAGAATACCATAGAAGCTAGGATTATTTGCACGTTCGCGTAAAAAAACATGTTGATACAGGAATGTATATATGTAGTTACATTCTTCTAACAAGGTAGCGCCTGGTTCTTGCTCACAATTTTACGATGGATTTATTATAAAAATCTTAGCCGTAATAGTTTTTAACTAAAAATCGTGTGGAATTTTTCGTAAAATTACTATAAGGAGTTAAAATTAATTTTAGGTTGATGTAAAACAACAGTATTTTATGCATGATGAATTTTTTGTTAAGAAAAAGGAACAAATTATAGTTAGATTTCTAATTTAGGAAATAGGTTTTTTTTTTGAAATTGTTGTCTGCGCCGGAGCGTATAGGTTTATAAGTTGGGCTCAAGGATAAGAAAATCTATATTTATTTCGGGCAAATCCTCAGAAGGTTAAATCCATTAAAGTATTGAAGACGCTGTACATTGTGTTTAAAGCTGCTCGCTCACAGTTTCAGGTGAAAAAAACTCTTTCTCTAAAATGATATATTAAAGTATAAAATGTAAAAGTAAATGCAAGAATCAACAAGAAAGTAAACATCTAGGTAGCAATTTGCAAAGATCCATTGAAACTGTTGGTGGGCTTAGTTTAACGGCAATGCTACGCTATATGGTTATATTGGAATTCAAAAGCGTTTCTAACGCTTTATTATTCGTAAGCGTATAATTTAAAATATACAGATATGCTCGACAGGAATTTTTACCGGGACCCTTTTAAATGAGTATTCGTTCTATAATATGTTATTTTCAGAGAGTTTGGGGAACTTCATTTTTCACCAAAATCTGGTCGGCCTCAGAGTACACAAAAGGATGATGATTTGTCTGATGGAAATGGTCTTTTTGCGAAAAGTCTTTTGCCCCATCCAATAACCATTGTGAGCATTATATTCTGATGTTAAAAAGATTCGCACGATAACTTGATCAAGGATTGATAGATCTGTCTTCATCGAATGCCAATCTATCTTCTGCTA
>JAFMSR010000013.1:2910080-2931834 GCA_022818135.1 Saxidomus purpurata | reverse complement strand
CTGGAACGGTCCTTTATGATTTATTCCCTCAAAACCCAAGTCCTTCAATTGCATTGGTGTATTAAAGTGATTTTTACCCTAGAAAAAATCAACAGCAATTAAAAAGGAGTCCCTATCTTCTGTGCGAAACACGTTAATTGACAGCTTACATGTATGTGAAAATTTGTTGTAGAACATGATTATCTACAGTGATTGGAAACAACAGCAAAGACCATGCAATTAGAGTTGTTAAATATTTAAGCTTTTGAATACTGTAACAATAGCTTTTTTTGATCATTAAGTCAGTTATAAAACAAAGTTCATTTCGGTCCATGCTAAGTTATAAACATGTTACATATGTTGATAAGGCATTTGGTCGATAACAACTTCCTTGTTGAAAGTATTTG
Source organism: Saxidomus purpurata (assembly GCA_022818135.1). NCBI lineage: Eukaryota > Metazoa > Mollusca > Bivalvia > Venerida > Veneridae > Saxidomus > Saxidomus purpurata. The sequence goes on along the minus strand of JAFMSR010000013.1, from coordinate 2,931,448 downwards.
TTTTCTGACAAGAAATAGCCGCCTCCGCTCTCCATTTTCTACATAATTAATTTCCAGTTACGGAATCATATGTGGATTAAATGTAGATTACCGGTATCTGAATGTAAAGACAATCAAAATCAACATTACCTCGTCCGGTTTGCATTCTGTCAATCTAGTACAGTCATGAGGGAATGGAACTTGTTGGCAATCGAAACATCGAATGGCATCACCTGTTATTAAACTCAAAATTTGTACGAAATGACACTTACAAAGTATTTTTCAGCTATGAATATTCAAGTCAGGAGTTTTGAATTTTAAAAAATTAAAAAAAATTACAGTCCATTAAAAACACATATGCTCGTAAATATACAAAAGAAAACGAAAAAGTGATAAAACAACTCACTGTGTGATAACAGACTTAGGAAAAAGAAGAAAATCACCAGTTCCGCCATTCAAACTATAATTTCAATATTTCAGCTAATAAAAGATAGCAAACCATTTGGCATGATTAGTACCGATTTGACATGATGACAGAGAGATAAGGCTTTGCACGTTGTTTCAGAGTGATTTTTAACAGATTTTGAATCATTTTAACAAATTACTGTAAAGAAACTTCGAGATGACTCCTTTCGTGAGCACCTGCCAAAAATAGACGTTGGGCTTTGTTAAAGACACTCGTGTGACCTACTACTGTAAACTAAAAACATTTCCTGTAACGGAATTTAACATTGCAAAAGGATAATTATCTTAAAATATGAATCCAACTAAAATAAATATTAAAAAAAAATTGAATTATTTCGAATTTGCTAAATTAGCGAAATAAAATCACAGAAAATGCAACTTTATCTACAGTACTTTCCTAATTGATAGAAAAGATAAACCATGCAGTCATCAAAGAAAAACATTCGGTTTGATTTAATTTTGTTTTACATTTGACTTACAATTGTATGTTTTCTCCTAATCTTAGTTATCAGGGCAATTTTATAGCTGCTCTTTCTTGGTTTCCGGTAAAAACTTTAACTTCTCCAAAATGATATGCTAAAATTTATGTCTAGAATCAACAACACAAGTACAAATATGTTGAAAATGTTGGTTTGGCGGTACCGTTACACTATATGTTTATATTGGAATCTAAACAGCGTTTGCATCGCTTTATAAATGGTAGCATAAGATCTTTGAACGGATAGTGTATGATCAAGTGGAATCATAATTAAATAGAAATATGTATAAGTTTCAGTCTTGTTTCAAAAGAAGATTTTCAACTGAAACTTGTCTTGTACATCTTTCTGATTATATCAAGTTTGAAATGGATAAAGGTCATCTTATTGGTATGATTTTACTTGATCTCCAAAAGGCGTGTAATACTGTTGATCATTATATCCTTCTGATGAAACTTGAAGGGCTCGGTCTTGCGGAAGATATTGTTCGATGGTTCAGGTTATATTTATCTGAGAGATAACAGCTTGTTGATGTTTCTGGAACGTGTTCCAAGCCTTGTTAGATTACATGTGGTGTTCCACAAGGACCTCTTTCATTTTTAATTTACGTACACGATATGTCTGCAATGGTCAAAAATAAATTGTTACTTTATGCGGATGACTCTGCTATCTTGGTTTTTGGTGAGAATAGGTCAGCCATTGAGAAAGAGTTAACAATAGATCTTGAATCTGTTGGTTAGTGGTTGATTGATAGCAAGCTGTCCCTAACATTAAGAAAAAACAGTTTCATTTGTGTTTGGCTCTAAGCCGAAGTTAAAGTCAAATAATAACCTTCATATAAGTTGCAATGGTCAAATTATAAATTCCACTTCATCTGTCAAGTACCTAGGCGCAACTTTAGATCAGTGTCTAACTGGTGAATACATGGCTAGCTCTATTATCAAAAAGGCAAATGCCAGGTTGAAATGTCTGTATAGGAAACAAACATTTTTTACTGATCATACTAAAAGACTTTTGGTTTTAGCTTTAATTCAGTGTCATTTTGACTATGCTTGTTCGTTCTGGTTTCATTGCTTATCTCAGTTTTGGAAAAAAAGGTACAGGTTATCCAAACTAAATTATTTAGGTTTGTGCTTGATCTGGAAAATAGGTCCCATATTGGGAATGGACATTTTATTTCATTTAATTGGTTACCAGTCTGTAAAAGGGTGAAACAAATAACATTGTGTCATGTCTTTAAAATTAAGAATGGCCAATCTTCTGACTATATGAGTCAATATTTTGTGACCCAAAATTCTGTTCATTCATATAGAACAAGGTCTAGTGACAGTGGGTGTTTTATGCTGTCTAGGCTCAAAGTCTTTGATCTGAAGTCTTTTTCTTTTTTTAGGTTGCAAGCTATGGAATATACTACCATCTCAAATAAGGAATCTGTCCAGCCTTAGAGTTTTTAAAAGTGCTGTGAAGGATCTTTTTTTAAAATATTAATTTACACATGTTGAAATCTACCTGTAGTGTCAAACCTTTGACTGTAGTCTTTCAGTTCAGTGCAATGTTTTTATTTTCTATATGTCTTTCATGATAACATGGTAAATAACAAACTTTGCATAATGACTTGTATCTTAATTCAAATATTTGAATTTTACTAAAATCATGTTCCATGCCTCTCTATGTTAGAACATCACTACCATGGACCACAATGGAAATAAGGGATTCTTTCCCTTTTTAGCTATTAGGATCGCATTCCGTCCGGCGTCCGTCGTACGTCCGTCCGTCCGTCCACCATTTCCTCCAAACGACATCTCCTCTGAAACCACTGGGCCAATGAGCTTAGCTATTTGGTATGTAGCATTGTCTAGTGGACTCTAGTGGACCCGGGGTCAAAATTGACCCTGTATAGAGAGTCACTTAGTTTTACATATACTAATGAGATTTTTTTTAAAAATCTTCTTCTCTGAAACCACAAGGCCTAGAGCTTAGATATTTGGCATGTAGCATTGTCTAGTGGACCTCTACCAAGATTGTTCAAATTATGACCCCGGGGTCAAAATTGACCCTGTAGGGGGAGTCACTTAGTTTTACATATAATAATAAGGAAAAACTTTAGAAATCTTCTCTGAAACCACAAGGCCCAGACCTTAGATATTTGGCATATAGCATTGGCTAGTAAACCTCTACCAAGATTGATCAAATTATGACCCCGGGGTCAAAATTGACCCCGCACGGGGGGTCACTTAGTTTTACATAGGCTTAGATAGGGAAAACTTAAAAAAATCTTCTTCTCTGAAGCCACATGGCCTAGAGCTTAGATATTTGGCATGTAGCATTTGCTAGTGGACCTCTAGCGAGATTGTTCAAATCATGACCCCAGGTCAAACTGATCCCGCCCTGGGGGTCACTTGGTTTTGCACAGGCTTATATAAGAAAAACTTAAAAAATATTCTTCTCTGAAACCACAAGGCCTAGACAATAGATATTTGGCATGTAAAAATGCCTATTGGACTTCTACCAAGATTGTTCAAATCTTATTATATAGTGTACTTATTTTATACTTCATGATACATGTATTTATTATCTTTTTACCTGACTGTTAATACTGGATAATGTTATTATTGTTACCATGCTATCAATATCGAAATAAACAATACAATTTCAAAAATACAGAAATACTTTACAAAACATTATACTGGAACGATTTGATTTGATGATTCGGTCTAAAATATGTTTATTTCAGACAGTTCGAAGCAATTAATTATTCTTCTTTGAAGCAAAGTGACTAAACTTGATTCAACTCACCATGTCCTGCCGCCTCCTTACAGGTCCTTCATCAAGTGTTCAAGAAATAATGGACATGGTACATGGAGATCAAACGTTATACCTAAATGAAATTTACCATTTACAGCATTTGTACTTCTAATTATACAGGGCAAGACTATTTTCTCACAGGGGTGTTCTTATGAATGATTGATGAAAATGGTGTCATGGAAAGAGCGTTATATCTAAACTTTTCTTTTATTACAGTTGTTTTTATATACTGGCATTTGACTATTGTCTCAGCGGTACGATTTATTTTATGAAGGTAGAAAAGTGCTCTGTCCTCAGCATACCAGCAACCTAGGCTTCGTCTAAACGTTCCTAATGTATAAGTAAGCTACATGTTGTATCTAATACATTTAAGCTTGATATTGTACCTAACGTACGATTGTAATTTACATGTTGTGTCATATACATTGTAAGCTTCATGTTGTCGTCTTATACCATTGTAAGCTACATGCTTGTGTCTAAAACATTGTAAGCTACATGTTGTGTCTAAAAAGTAAGCTACATGTTGTGTCTAATACATTTTAAGCTACATGTTGTGTCTAATACATTGTAAGCTACATGTTATATATAATACATTGTAAGCTTCATGTTGTGTCTTATACATTCTTAGCTACATGTTGGGTCTAATACACTGTAAGCTATATGTTGTATCAAATACATTGCAACCTCCATGTTATATCTAAAACATTGTAAGCTACATGTTGTATCTAATACATTGTAAGCTACATATTGTATCTAATACATTGTAAGCTACATGTTGTATCTAATACACTGCAAGCTACATGTTGTGTCTAAAACATTGTAAGCTTCATGTTGTATCTAATACATTATAAGCTACATCTAATACATTGTAAGCTACATGTTCTATCTAAAACATTGTAAGCTTCATGTTGTATCTAATACATTATAAGCTACATCTAATATATTGTAAGCTACATGTTCTATCTAAAACATTGTAAGCTACATGTTGTATCTAACACATTGTAAGCTACTTGTTGTATCTTATACATTGTCAGCTTCATGTTGTGTCTAATACATTGTAAGCTACATGTTGTATCTAATACATTGTCAGCTTCATGTTGTATCTAATACATTGTAAGCTACATGTTGTATCTAAAACATTGTAAGCTACATGTTGTATCTAATACATTGTAAGTTACATGTTGTGTCTAATACATTATAAGCTACATGTTGTATCTTATACATTGTCAACTTCATGTTGTGTCTAATACATTGTAAGCTACATGTTGTATCTAATACATTGTAAGCTACATGTTGTGTCTAATACGTTGGAAGCTACATGTTGTATCTAATACATTGTAAGCTACATGTTGTATCTAATACATTGTAAGCTACATGTTGTGTCTAATACATTGTAAGCTACATGTTGTATTTAATACATTGTAAGCTACATGTTGTATCTAAAACATTGTAAGTTACATGTTGTATCTAATACATTGTAAGCTTCATGTTGTATCTAAAACATTGCAAGCTTCATGTTGTATCTAATACATTGTCAGCTACATGTTGTATCTAATACATTGTAAGCTACATGTTGTATCTAATATATTGCAGGCTACATGTTGTGTCTAATACATTATAAGCTTCATGTTGTATCTAATACATTGTAAGCTTCATGTTGTATCTAATAAATTGCAAGCTTCATGTTGTATCTAATACATTCTAAGCTACATGTTGTATCTACTACTTGAAAGCTTCATGTTGTATCTAATACTTGAAAGCTACATGTTGTATCTAATACATTGTAAGCTTCATGTTGTATCTAATACTTGAAAGCTTCATGTTGTATCTAATACTTGAAAGCTACGTGTTGTATCTAATACATTGTAAGCTACATGTTGTATCTAATACATTGTAAGCTTCATGTTGTATCTAATACATTTTAAGCTACATGTTGTATCTAAATCATTGTAAGCTACATGTTGTGTCTAATACATTGTAAGCTACATGTTGTATCTTATACATTGTCAGCTTCATGTTGTGTCTAATACATTGTAAGCTACATGTTGTATCTTATACATTGTCAGCTTCATGTTGTGTCTAATACATTGTAAGCTACATGTTGTATCTAAAACATTGTAAGCTACATGTTGTATCTTATACATTGTAAGCTACGTGTTGTGTCTAATACATTGTAAGCTACATGTTGTATCTTATATATTGTCAGCTTCATGTTGTGTCTAATACATTGTAAGCTACATGTTGTATCTAATACATTGTAAGCTACATGTTGTGTCTAATACATTGTAAGTTACATGTTGTATCTAATACATTGTAAGCTACATGTTGTGTCTTAATACATTGTCAGCTACATGTTGTATCTAATGCATTGTAAGCTACATGTTGTATCTAATACATTGTAAGCTACTTGTTGTGTCTAATACATTGTAAGCTACATGTTGTATCTAATACATTGCAAGCTACATGTTATGTCTAATACATTGTGAGCTACATGTTGTATCTAAAACATTATAAGCTACATGTTGTGTCTATTACATTGTAAGCTACATTGTTAGCTCTATGTTGTGTCTAAAACATTGTGTCTAATACATTGTTAGCTATATGTTGTATCTAATACATTGCATTGTAAGCTACATGTTTTGTCTAATACATTGTAAGCTACATGTTGTGTCTAATACATTGTTAGCTACATGTTGTGTCTAAAACATTGTATGCTTCATGTTGTGTCTAATACATTGTGAGCTACATGTTGTATCTAATACATTGTAAGCTACATGTTGTATCTATTACATTGTAAGCTACATGTTATATCTAATACATTGTAAGCTGCATGTTGTATCTAATACATTTTAAGCTACATTTTGTATCTATTACATTGTAAGCTACATGTTTTGTCTAATACATTGTAAGCTTTATGTTGTGTCTAATATATTGTTAGCTACATGTTGTGTCTAATACATTGTAAGCTACATGTTGTGTCTAATACATTGTAAGCTTCATGTTGTATCTTATACATTGTAAGCTACATGTTGTATCTAATACATTGTAAGCTACATGTTGTATCTTATACATTGTAAGCTACATGTTGTGTCTTATACATTGTAAGCAACATGTTGTATCTAAAACATTGTAAGCTATATGTTGTATCTAATACATTTTAAGCTACTTGTTGTGTCTAATACATTGTAAGCTACATGTTGTGTCTAGTACATTGTAAGCTACATGTTGTATCTTATACATTGTAAGCTACATGTTGTATCTAATACATTGTAAGCTACATGTTGTATCTAATACATTGTAAGCTACATGTTGTATCTTATACATTGTATTTCTAATTTAGGAACGTCTCTTTCTTTAAATAGGGTTCCGTTTTGCATTTGCTGTCTGCTTCAGAGCGTATAATGTTTAAACATTCGGGTCCAGGACAAGAAAATCTATTTTTGCCGAGCAAATCACTAGAAGGACACATCCATTCAAGTATTGAAGATGCTGTACATTGGGTATAAGACATTCTTTTGTTGATAAGCTATGAGTTTGATTAAGTTTGCACTTGGCTAAATGCGTCCGGGTACACACTGAACTGAGAGGTGTAGTAAAACAATTTGATACACCAACATAAAGAGAAGAATGTTGTCTTAAAATATGTAAGTTTAAGCGAATACTGGGATACATGTATGCATGTAATATTGCTTGCAAGTTGCCCTTGTGAAATCAAGTGTGTCCCTATTTGTAGATTGCGTTATTCTTAGGTTGCATGTGGCATCAAACAACAAAGTTACATGTAAGATACAAATGTATATACATGTAGTCATAGGAAATAATCGCAGAAAATCCTCACGGAAAGTAATAACAATAATGATTGACAAAACTCGTTTATGTACCTTTGCAAAGTTTTTAAGAAACGAATCGTCGTTCGCAAATAAAGCTTCTTGGAAAATAACAATGGTTATCATGCCACTGATATTTAACGGCTGTTAACCTGACCATTCCAACACAATTCCCATGATGATTACTAGGTCCATCGACGTCCCAGTCGGCCTCGGAGTCAACAAAAGGATGATGATTTGTCCAAAGAAAATGGTCATTGTCCAAGAAGTCTTTCGCCCCTATCCAATAAGCACTGTGAGCATTATATTCTGAAGTTAAAACGATTCGTACGATAATTTAATCAAGGATTGACATATCTGTTTTCATCAGATAGCAAATTTTACCTTTTGCTACAGTTGACAGAAAACTTCCTCTTGCGTTTGGTCAGGTTGCTAGCGGTACACAGACCCAGAGAAACCCATAGGAAACAGATCACCTAACAAGTACTATAATAATGGTTAATTTTTTAGGTAACTCGTCCTAGCAAAGCAGTTTAAAAGGTCAATGCAATACATTGGTACAGGTATGCCATGGGAAAATATTTCCCTAAAAAGTCTAATTTGTTTAAGTCACTCTACTGACCAATAGTTTTTCCCCTCCTTTCTTGATTAGTTACTTTTCGTCTTCAAACTGATTTTATTCTTATGGATGAATTTGGCCTTTATTTTATCTGTACAATTCATCTAGGACACTGTGACAGAAGCAATAATTAAGTCCCTGATTAGTGTATGAATAATGATAATGTAAGGATTGAGTCTTAAGGGTGTTTCTCTTGGTGCTCTGCCTTCTGTAAAGGCATTGAGTACATACGTGTTTTGGTTCTCAAGGTTTGCTTTTATATATTTATACACGAGCATATTTTTGTGTTTTACATACCATGCCTTTTGTTTCCATTGCGGGTTAGAGATTCACCTAGCAGGGATTACTTTTATTTACACGTCCGTGACTTTGGAACATGGTGGGGGTAAGAGTGAGGTTGGGTGCGCACCATAACCGGTTTAAGCTCCCCAGTGGTGTTTTTGCCACTGACCGTTCCAAGGCGGTGCCCCACTGTGTTCCTTTAATTGTTCGTTTTGTCCTCGTGTGTTTGCTTTGTATGCTAGTGTGTGTTGGTAGTGTATGTGTGTGTGTGTACATTATTGTGTGTGTTGTGTGTGTGTATGTGTGTGTGTGTGTTGGTGGTGTGCACTTCTGGGTGCTGTGGGGCTCGTTTTGGGGAGGCTGCGTTTTTGGTACGTGGCATTCCCTGTTTGATATTATTTTTGTTTTTTTTGTTTGTACGCACGATCTCATTTCTAATGCAATTGTACTAAACATTTGTTTTCGCATACAGTAAACTCCGTATATAACGAACACATTGGGACCATTTAAATTCGTTCCTTATATCCGGAGTGTGTTATATCCATATATAATTCTCATATTAAATAAACAAGAAACCAATTGTGCCACGAAAATGTGTTCCTTATATCCGGAATTTCGCTATATTCGGTGTCGTTATATACGGAGTTTACTGTATATCAATTACGTCATTGTTTCGTTATCCAATCAAATGAATTGTAGATTAAGTGTAAGAACTGCTACAATAGTGAAGGCTTCCTAATTCCATGCATATCAGAATAAAATAACAGAAAATGCAACTTGTTTGAATTACAGTAAAGTCCGTATATAGCGACTCCGGATATAAACGAAATAAAGGATAAAAGGAACAAATTTTCTCTATCTTTACTTTATACGAAAATGTTATATGGATACAACAAACTCCGGATATAACAACCAAATTTAAATGGTCCCAATGATTTCGTTATAAACGGAGTTTACTGTACTTCTACTTCCAAACAGAGAAGTCTAAAGTTTTCTCAATACATATTGACAGGGAAAGTGTCTAGTAAGTGACATTGCGATAATTTTCAACTGTACATGTGAGTATGTTTGCACTTGGGTACCTATTAGCAAACTTGAAGCACAAAAGTGACATTGGTATACTTTAAAACGCAACCTGTATAAAGTCACAGATTTTGAGCAGTGAGCAAAATTGTTTGTGAGGCAAAAATGTTGTAAAAGTGGAATTATGCTTGAACTTGTTGCATAAAACCAAGGAATATCAAAAGACGTGGTGCTCTTGAATTTTCCAAATTACTCTTGCAAAAATATAAAATACCCGTCCAATCCCGCGTTGCATTTTTAAGGTTTTTTAAGTATAGTTATGTATCCTCCTCATATTTATATCATCCATGCAAAATGTACTTGACGTGATATTTATTGGTAGATTTGCATACCTGGATGTATTGGTGATCACATACATTTTCATCATTTGAAAATATGCATTTTACTGAATGCTAAAGCAAAAAAAAAAACTGTCATTTGTGTAGCAGTTTAGGTTCAATTTTATCAAACTAAAATAAGATGATAACTGTATTCTAAGAATTTCTAACAGTTCTTTACTATATACAATCTTCTTTGGTTACCTGAAAGATCTCACATATTTGCCCCTTGTCGTTCAGCCAATAAAATATAAATCTAAAGTTACTGTCAATTTTGATCTATAACAGATGAAATGTATAAAACATTCTAAAAACACTATCAAACGTAGCACCACTGCAAACTGATGAATCCTTGAGGTCACCAACAGTCATAATTACACGCAAACGGATTAATCCTTGAAGTCATCCACAGTCAGACTTTCACGCAAACTGATAAATCCTCGTAGTCATTCACATTCAGACTTACTTACAAAGTAATGAAGCCTCGTAGTCACTCACAGTCAGACTAACACGCAAACTGGAAAAGACCCGTAGTCACTCACAGTCAGATTTACACGCAAAATGATGAAGTATCGTGTAGTATTCCACAGTCAGACTTATACGCAAACAGATGAAACCTCGAAGTCACCCACAGTCAGATTTACACGCAAACTGATGAAGCCTAGTGGTCACCCACAGTTAGACTTAAATGCATACTGATGAAGCCTCGTAGTCATCCACTGTCAGGCTTACACACAAAGTAATGAAGCTTCGTAGTCACCCACGGTCAGACTTACACGCAAACTGATAAAGTCTCGTAGTCACCCAAAGTAAGACTTACTTACACGCAAACTGATGAAGCCTCGTTGTAACCCACAGTCAGACTTGCACACAAACTGATAAAGTCTCGTAGTCACCCACAGTAAGACTTACTTACACGCAAACTGATAGCCTCGTAGTCGCTCACATTCAGATTCATCCGCAAAATGGTGAAGCTTCGTTGCTACTCACAGTCAGACTTGCACGCAAACAGGTAAAGCCTTGTAGTCTCTCACAGTCAAATTTATGCGCAAGCTGATGAAGCTTCATTGTCACTCACAGTCAGACTTACACACAAACCGATGAGGCCACGTGGTCACCAACAGTCAGTCCTACACGCAAACTTATGAAAACTTCGTAGTAACTGACTATCAGCCTTACACGCAAACTAATGAAGCCTCGTAGTCACCCACAGTCAGACTTAAACGCATACTGATGAAGCCTTGTAGTCCCCCACGCAAACTGATGAAGCCTCTTTGTCACTCACAGTCAAAATTACACGCAAACTGATAAAGCCTCGTAGTCACCCACGGTCAGACTTACACGCAAACTGATGAAGCCTCGTAGTCACTCACAGTCAGACTTACACGCAAACTGATGAAGTATCGTACTATGAGAAAGCAGCAAACAAGGTATACGCTACATCTTATAATAAATACAGGCAACGCTTTCATCAAGAGCAAAAGTAATGGACAACACATACATTATTTACACATGACGAACATACTCAAAACAAGACATGTATTAATAAAAGGTTAAGTCACATTATAATTATTTTGTTACTTTTCAAGATGATTAAGGATTATGTGAGTTCATGTTTTGAACATACCACTGTCATTCGTGAGCGTGTATCTCATCAACAGAGCTTTGGTACGTGTATCCAGGGAAACAAGGTCTCCGCCTTCCTTTTTACACACTGTTCGAGCCTCCCCCCATGTACTACGATTAAACACAACATGAACGCAAAGCTGCGTATGATTGGCGTGTATACGAATGTAGCCACCATGGTGATTGCAATGAAATGATGAGCTGTGTGTTGTTGTTGAATTGCTATTCGAAGGTACTGTAGTTCCTGAGAATAAAAGCATTGAAACGTCGTTTTAGGCTTGTATCTTTACAACCTTTATACAAAAGATAAAACAAAAATAGAAATCCATTGGCACTATAAAACACATCACTCACCAAAAGCCAGATTTACGCACACAATATTGAACCCTCAAAATATGAAAAAAGCCAGCAAACAAGGTAAACATTACAACTTTAAGACTAACTATATTAAGACAACCATCCCCTAAAAGTATTTCTATTAACAACTTTCGGGTTTTCCTGTTTCCCTTTACAACAGTGGGAAGATTACATATTAAACAACTCTTTTTCTCAATCTGTATTTTGTTTGGCATTGCTACATGCGGAAAGTAACAGATTCTTCGTAGTGACTTTTTCTACTAACTAGTATGATTCATTGAACGATTCTCGTTCAAAACTCTATCATAATGCTGACCTTTACTTCTACCAAAATACGCAAAATCTTTCTTAGTCTTTTTAGAACTTCATTTTGCACCAGAACATACAAACATGGTCTATGTAATGGACAACTATATATTTTGATGACCACTAGAAAGATAACATTGAAAGTAAAACTGAATTTTAAAACCCAGTGTAGTAGTTGTTTAACACTTTATTGCTTTAGAGAATGTCTGTGACCGAACGTATATTTAGATTTCCTTTATCAATATACTGATCTCTGTCTTGACTTTCTATGGGTTTGGTATCAGTTCCTACGCATTATTTCTATGATATACCAATAACTCTTCGTTCTACCTTTAGTTGTGACCTGTATGTATGATTTGGTTGTACTCCTTTCAGTTGACTTGTTTTGATGTGTTGTTGGGATTGATTCTGTTGTCGTGCTGGTGTTTTTGAAGATACTACACTTGTCGTTGCAGAAATCTTGACTGCAACAATTTACTCCACATGACTTCGTACTAAAATTTCCTGACATTTCGTTGCATGCCTGAAATAAAGAAGAAAATAGAAATATATATTTACGAAAGGTGGTTCATGAATTTTGAAACTCCTTTGATCATGGCATTTTCTGCAGATAGCTATATACTCACAGAAATAAATGCTCAATTTGAGATCCATGGAGGTTGTAGACAGGTCTAGATTGCTTTGGCCATGACTCGGGTGTTCTGCTGATTAGCTTTTGATCTTGCTTCTGCCACTCGTTATTTACAGCACGTTAAGGCCTGCCAAACTTCGAAGCATCATCATGAATATAACAAACATGACTCCATGAGCGTTAGCGTCTTTTTCTAAGTTAAGCTACATAAAGCTTGTAAACTTTATCTTTTCACGTAGATTTGCCTGCAGTACGCGTTCAATTATTCAAATAGCTTGAGATATGCTTAAATTGTTTGCCATCTCTTTTTGGGTTGGGGGACTGACCCTTTTAATGAATATGGCAACTTTACCTAGGACGTCATGTGTTGACTTACGTGCTTGCCTTCGAAACCCCCAGTCTATGTTTTTGAGAAGGAATCCCTTTAGTTCTTTCTGTATGACATTTTACTCTTCAAAAGGTACCGTATTACACCAACTTACAATTGCAAGTCTACCCACTGTTGAAATCACAAAACTGCTTCACATGTACACATATATACTATAAATGACACATATACGACGCAATCGTTCACTGTTTACATATATCAGACCTGTGCAAGTTACAAAAAGTTTCAAAATTCATGCATTATATCTCGTGTATATGAAGATACATTTGTACATAATAAATCTAACTTTATAAAACATACATGTACTTCCGGGAATAAATGTGACTGAATGTGTTTTTATACATTCGGGACTCCAAAACTAATTTAAAACCATTGATATATCCGTACTTCTTTGACATGAAATAAAGTATCTGCATATAATTCATTTCAGTGGGGAAAAAGCCAACACCTTTTAGGGGGCTAAAAGAAATAGGTAAAGAGATCGCAGAGATTTGATTGGCCAAAGTTACTCTAATTTGCGGAAAATGAGGATGATCTTATTATGGTAAAATGGACCTTGACACCCATGCTGTTTTAAAAAACTTATTTATTTCAACACTTCCTTGTGGATAGATGGTTGCCCGAGTTCTTGTCTACAAAACATTATACAAATAAACTGAAGGTCCCTTCATACTCACATTAACTATTCACTTTATGTATCAAAGCATCAAATTGTTACATTTGAATTGGCTCGTAATAACTTGTAGAAGATAACGAATTGGATTAGAAACTTTTAACTCACCGATTTTTTCTCGCACTTACTCCTATAGACTGCGTCTGGAAGACCACGGAATTCGACTGGAGAGTACAGCATACAAACCTGTGAACGTACAGAAAAAACAACGACTTTGCCAATCTACTGCAGATATATTTAGAAAACATATTTGTGCGAGGAAAAATAAGTTCAGCAAATTTTGAATAGCAGAAAAAAAGATCTGGCAACAGGAACATCGGCTTTATGACAAAATTAATTAGATTACATGTAACATTCAAAGCCATAATTCACTATTGTGATTCTGAGGTGAAAGTGCTGATGGTCCCCCGATATTTAATTCAATGAATCGAAAAAAAAACACTAAAGAATGACAGGTGAAAAGTAAACTGGCAAGTATTTTAACATTATTTTGCTTCTCATGAAAGAAAACCCAGATAGGTTAGATTAAAGAGACAGGGTTAAATTTGAATAGTTATCTTGCATGTCAACAAGGCTTCGGGACAAATATGGCTGTAATGTACCAACATTCCTACATGATTTTCAAGTATAAAGACCTTAGCTTCAAGCTACAAATTATATAGTATCTTTTTTGTATATTTACATTTTTGTGCTTCTATAGACTTCTTTCTGGTTGATCTGACCATTAAATACTCAGTCTATTACATTTTCACGCTTATAAATATCAGCTCTACTGGGCATTAAAGTCATAATAGCCCATTAAATATTCATATATACAATCGTATTTATGGATAGAATAATAATAGAAATTTAAAACAATGTTGATAAATGCATTTCTTTCATATATTTTCGCTTCTCCACAAAACAAACGTTGTGAGACAGTTTTTTATGTTTTGCAACAGTACTGAAAATATACTGTGATACAATTCGATTCAAACGCAATGTTAGGGGTGTTTCTGGGACGAATAACGGTCAATTTCGACGATAAGGTATTTTTCTTGAAGATATAAGAACTACAAGTAATTTTGAATTCCAAATGCTAATTGTGGCTTTAATTAATGATTCGCACCTCATCTTGAAGACAAAGATCGACATTTTCACATGCCTTTGGGTCTGTCAGTGCATTGCAATTGTAGCAGTATGGTCCTCGATGATTGAACAAGAGTTCTGGAATTTAAAACATATCAAAAGGTCATGCAAAAGTATCTTATCATTTCGACTTAAATAACACAATTTGCTAGGTCTATCAATTAATTGCAACACTCAATCATTTTAAGCTTTTCTCTCATAAAAAACAATTCTGTACTTTCGTCTTTAACAAAAAAAATCTATCACAGTTTTGTTCTTTAGTTACAAAAGACGTCTTATAAAAATTATGTTATGTTTTTACCTCCGCCCATCTGTCTAAATATTCTTATTTTTGTTTAATTCAGCGATTAGCTAAAAAGAACCTAAAAGCCTTTGTCAATATTGCTACTCTTTAACGAACATGGCATCATATTATATAACATTTACGTTTACACACAAAGTATTGCTAAATTTGAAGTATATCTGGCAGTCAATAGTGACTCTTTAAAAGTGGTTTATGCAATTATACAATCAAATCATATTATTTGTTATTGTACCATGAACTCCGCAACCTCTGATATTGCAAAAACTGCTAGGGCAGCAGTCAGTACAGATGGAAATACCAGTGGTACGCTTGCTTGTGTTACCTAAATTGTGAACAACATTGACGGCAGAGCAACGCTAGACAAAAGAAATATGTAATTAAATTCTTGCAAGTTACAAAGCATATAGTAGAATAAATAAAGTGAAAAATAATTACTTGTGTTTTGTTTAAGTGTGAGGATTTTAAGAGGGTTTCTTATTTTAAATTATCTACGTAATGGGTATGATAACTTAAATAATTCGTACATAAAAAACAAATGTTCGAACTTTCAAAGTTTTGTTTTTCTCCTTAAGTTTAAGCATGCATGTTTTGAAACTACGTATAAAGGTGACGTCGTAAATTAGAATATATAAATCTAAACGGGAAAAATGGAAATGTAGACTGTGATCATGTGATTGTTTCCCTACCCATTTTGCATTTTTATCTTTGATTCGTGTGTAGATATGTAATTCTAGCATGTAAATATAACAAATAAAATATGATTGAACTTGAACATGACATTCCTAAAATTCAACAATTAAACGAAATAACGCTTACATGTACTTCTGTTTATAATTGTAAAAATATAAACAACAAAAACTATAGATTTCTGGTGCTTATAGTAAGTCATTAGAAATAAGTTCGCTATACGTACTGACAGTGTTCGACATCCAGTGTTAAAGACGACATTACCAGTTGCAGTTATAATCTGTACAGTGTAACAATACTGAAACACAATTTTTATGCATTAAGATATACATCAGTGTTATTAGAAACTAGTTATTTGAAATTTTAAGTTATAAGTAATTGTAAGTGCATCTTTTCAGTTAGTTATCAAGCATTACCTATCTGTATTTGAACACTAGTAATGCGCATTTATATATCTTCTGATCAAAAGATACAGATTTACAGCAGCCTAATTTTGCCCAATGCAGGCGATGTGCAATAAGTATACATGAGTGCGCTAGCACACGCGTGCTCAGCACATCTCCTAAAAAATTTATATGTTCTTGGAAGTTGGAGAATGACATAAAAAAACATCCATAATATTGCATACTCTTTCTAATTCCAGACAGCCAGTCAGCTTTAGACCGGTTTAACAGCCCCAGTTACCAATGATTCGGGTATGTGTCCCTTCCAGCGCGATAAGTTCGGATTCGGGTACGTGTGCACTGTTTGTTCGGCGCTATATACACTAAACAAAACTTCTAACGCGCCACCTGCCATTTTCCTTCTTTATTTAACTATCAGCCCTTCCAATATCTGCCAACTTATTTTTAGCTATTGGTGCACGAAAGCTATCATATCTTGCATTTATGAAGACACTAGGTAGATACTTCAGTCACACGAATTTCATAAAGATCGAGTGGCACAAACCATGTGGCAGAGAATTTTACTTTGACGTTTAAACCTCCGTAGATTTAACATGTGTTTTGCCTTGATGCTCTTTCTTGGGAAAACCACTCTTAAAATTTTCTTCCATATGAAATTTGTACCACTCAATCATTTTGAAATTTCATATAACAGAAGTATCTACCCAATGTCTTCATAATTGCAAGATATGATGCCGTTCGTGCAGCGATAGCTAAAAATAAGAGGATATAAATGGGGACTCTCGGTAATTAAATAAAGAAGGAAAAAGGCAGATGGCGCGTTAGAAGTTTTGTTTAGTGTATTGTGTTTATATTATGAATGTCATGTCCTTTAATTGTTCACACTGTTTGATGTAATTGAAATATACGCTGAAGTGTGTAGCTTGTCTGCTGCATTTTCGCATGGGTAGAGGATTCGTTCTTGTTTGTTGAGCTGTTTGTGAGTGCTGTGTTTGATTTTGTTCGGGGATTATTTTGCACTTAACCTTTAAGAACAAATCAGTGTAATCTGTAATTTTCAAAGTTGACAAACGTTCTGTTGAAAGCTGTAACTAAATATCCTCAAACGCAAAAGAAAGTGTGCATAGATGGTTTTTCTTTATTTGCCTTATATCCATAATAGAAATTATATGATGTTTGGTATCAGTGTTTAGCTTATTTAGTTGCCTACAAACCCAAGTAACCTTTTTTAAAATAGCGGTTTCTATAGATGCGCAGAATTCGGTTACATGTATCAAAGGTCAAAATGAAAATTACGCAAACTGTGATATTGATGTTAGTGTGAGTATAATCACGTTTTGCAGCTATCCTAATGGTTTTGTTGCGATTATTTTATTAATACCAGGTATGGCCACAATTTTGTCGGATAACCTGTGCAATACGGCGTCTCATGGAATTGACGTAACGATGTACGACGTGTGCAGGAATGTTGTTCCATTCGATCTGCAGAGCATTTTGTAGCTCCTGCAAATTGTTGACGACATGTCTTGACCTAATTCTACGACCAAGAAGATCCAAAGTATGCTCGATTGGATTGAGGTCAGGAGAAACGGCAGGCCAAGGCAAGACGTTAACGCCATTTGCATTTAGGTATTGCTGCGTGAACCGTGCCGTATGCGGACGTGCATTGTCGTGCATCAATGGGGCGGGGGCATGCTGATTCACGAATGGAACAGCTACTGGTCTTAACTCCTGGTATTGCCATTAACATTGACCAGATTAGTTTTCCTGTTTTCCATGATCCCGCCCGAAACCATAACACTGCCCCCGCCAAACCTGTTTCTCTCTACAACACAGGCGTCAGCAAATCGCTCCCCTCTCCTCCTAAATACCCTCACCCTCCCATCATGATGACTTAGGTTAAACCTTGATTCATCGGAAAAGACAATTCTATCCCACTGACGTCTTTGCCAACGAAGATGAAGCCGTGCCATATTCAGACGCGCAACGCGATGACGTCGTACGAGCACATTACAAACTTAAACTCGTCGTGGTCTGATAGGCCGAACACAACAACGCAGACGCCTCAGAAATGTGTCCCTGCTAATACCGTACTGTGTCCCTGTAGCGGTAGCGTTTTGGAAGCGACGCCTGGTGTGCGGCAGTTCAAAATGACGGTCTAATCTGACGTTAGTTACACGAGGCCTGCCAGTTCGAGGACGATCGGCAACTGTTCCTGTTTGCTGGAACCTGGCACGAAGTTAACTTACTGTTTTTCTGTGGCTATTAAATGCCTGTGAAACATAATACACAAATCACCTCTGTTATGCATCATCAAAGCTTCAATACGTTTACACAGAGAGAGT
This sequence comes from Saxidomus purpurata, assembly GCA_022818135.1. Lineage (NCBI taxonomy): Eukaryota > Metazoa > Mollusca > Bivalvia > Venerida > Veneridae > Saxidomus > Saxidomus purpurata. Next base: position 2,912,746 of record JAFMSR010000013.1, on the reverse strand, counting down.
CTGGGCACTGTGAGTTTTGTAAATATTCAAATCGCTGTGTGTTTTTCGTACTCCTAGAAGTTGTAAGAAAGTAATGAAAGAATATTCAACCGATTTTACATTTGTCCAGACACTGCACGGGAAAATCATGCAAAAAGCTTGTAAAGGGACGTTACGTAACATTTCACCCAATACTGACCGATGTAGCCATTGACCAACACAGTGACAGGCGTGCTTCACATGATACATATATGAAAGGTTTATAATCGATATAACTTTAGTTATCTTAAAACGAAATGCGACACTTTCTTTTGCGTTTGAGTGTATGATAAAATATGTTTCCTTAAGAACAAAATCTTAGCACAAAAGAATTTTATCTTAAAATCTTTATCTTGATAATAGAAATCATGCAAAATTGGTGAAGTCATATAGTTTAATTCAGTATATTTGTAACAAAGATTAAGACAAGAATCATAATGAAATATGAACCACAATAAGGACGCTATATGACTATCATGATTTATTCCCTCAAAACCACACTCATGAAATCGCCTTGGAGTATTAAATTGATACTCTTTCATTTACCCTAAGAAATCATACTCTTTTATTTACCCTGAAGAAATCAACAGCGACTCAACAGGAGTCCCTTTCTACTGTGCAAAACACTTGAACTGAGAGCTTAATATGTGATAATGTAATGTAGAAAAAGATTATCTACCGTGGATAGAAACAGGAGCAAACTTTAAACAACACACAATGCAAGTAGAATTGTTAGATATTTTAGCTGCGTATAACTTTTTAATACATTGTGTTGCTGCTATCACTTAGACAGTTAAAGTTCAATGATCTTAGTCCATCCTAGTGGAGCCGCCGTGGCGCAGTGGTAGCGCGTTCGCCTCAGGATCTCAGGGCCCCGGGTTCGATCCCTACCATCGCCATGGCGGTAGTGTCCTTTGATAAGACACAAATAATCCACATTGCCTCTCTCTCTTCGAGGTTGATTCCATCTGGAATGAGTCTCGAGAGCGATTAATATAAGTTGTAAAAACTTGTTTCGCAATCGACAATAAATAAATTAGTATAAACTATAAGTCCATCCTAGGTTAAACATGTAACATATGTTGATAAGGAATGTTGCTGCTTACATCTTCAATGTCTGAAGTATTAGTTTCCTGAATGGAAATTTCCGTCTTCACTCATCGTTTTCTGCATAAATCAATAATGGATTCTAATGTGGCTAAAAATGTAGATTACCTGTATCTGAATTTAAAACACTATATCAAAATCAATATTACCTCGTCCGGTTTGCATTCTGTCAGTCTAGTACAATCATGTGGGAATGGAACTTGTTGGCAATCAAAACATCGAATGGCATCACCTGTTATTAAACTCGATAAATTGTACATTTAATTTTTTGTCACCCTACCAAGGCTAGGGGGGGTATGGTAATGGACTCCGTCCGTGCGTCCATCCGTCACACTTTTGTCCGGATCATAGCTATGAAAGTATTCAAGGAATTTTATTTAAATTTTATACATAGACATAGGACATTGAGAGGAACTGCGTGTACAAGAACCGTAACTCTAATTTGACCTATTTTGAATTATCTCTCTTTATTGAATTTTCGTCCGGGCCATAACTCTTAAGCACTAAACCGAATTGATTCAAATTACATACACTTACAGAGAACATTAAGGCGCAGTGCAGTATTAAGAACCATAACCATACCTTACACTATTTTTGAGTTATTTCCCCTTGTTGTTTTTTCATGTAATACTTTTGTCCGGAACATTACCCAAAAGTGTTCAAGGGAATCTTTTTTAACTTTACACACAGACAGAAGACATTGAGCGGAAGTGCAGTGTATAAGGAATTTAACTTTAGCTTGTCTTTTTTTAATAATCCCTTTATTACTTTTCTTGTCATGGTCATGACTCCTTAAGTTCTGAACTGAATTGATTTAAATTGCGTATAGCTATAGAAAACATTTAGATGCAGTGCAGTGTCCAAGAACCATAACTCAAACTAACCCTGGTTTTGAGTTATCTTCCTTCATTGATTCTTCGCATAAAAATGTGTGCAAAGCATGCAATTTCAGATTTTTAAAGTAGAAGTTCGGCATTTACACAGAGAAAGTGCAAATGAATAACTCTCAACGTGTTATAATTACTAATATTTTATTAGATTAGACCCTATACCATATCAGTTCTTCTCATCTCAAATTTCTTGGTCGAAGAAAGAGCACTCGGCGAGGGGATGGCCATGTCTTACATGGCGCTTGTTGTTATGCATATAGAGCATAAAGAGTTTTGAGTATTTTTATAATCAAAACTCAATGGATCATGCTCAAAGACTTTCAATAACTAAGTTAACAAAATGATAGAATCTGTTGACAATTGAACCTTTTCACTTGCTTTATATGTCGATCCTAAGAATAACTCGTTATTGAAGGAAATTACGCTAAGGGTTTGACGTTCATGAAGCTAAAATATTTACTTGTCGATTAAAGAAAAATACAAATGTACTCGAAAAAATATCAAAATAATTAAAAGAAATTATAAAACAACTTACTGTGTGGTAACTGACTTATGAACAAGACGAAAAAGATCAGCCCCGCCATTTAAGCTGTACGCACAATATCTAGGTAACATGTAATTAAAGATAGCAAACCACTTGCTATAATGGCA